>JAHBCN010006727.1:0-47089 GCA_019359885.1 Listronotus oregonensis
ATTTGTTCGCATTTAAAAAATTTGGTTGGTCGTTGTTCAACTTTTTGATTTTTTGGGGAATTTTTTATCTTAACTGTTAAAATTGTGTTTTTTCGACATACCCATTTTTTTTTAGATAACCCCATGGAAAGTTTTAATGGGGTTGAAATGGGGCTTTTCCCCGGGACTGTATGCTTTTGTCTTCAAACCAATCGTCGTAATGGTTGTTCAAAATTCTGTCACAGGGGTTTTTTTTGTTGCGGGTCTTGGTGCCAGACTACCTAATATATTATCTGACTGACTTTTAGCTTCTTTTTTTTTTAAGAAACTCAAAATATCTTTCCCCAGAAAGGGAACCCTCATAAAATATAAGAACTATTATTTTATTCCTTAGTATACCGCACCAAACATGCGGTCATGGAATTTTTTTCCCAATATATGACGTTTTTTTGGCCCATACGTGGGTTTTTTTTTCCTTTAAAAAAAATTCCCCTGTTGTGGTGAATGTCGCTTCATCATTCCCCAATATATATTTTTTTAAAGGGGGCTTGCATTTTCTCTGCACTTCTACAGTATAAAACACGTTGACCTTATCTAGTTCTTGCACAGGCAAGATCTTGTAAGGATAATAACCATAGATACAAATTTTTTGAATTTTTTTCTTGATACCATTAAATAATTATGAGCATCTTAAATGGAACGGGTTAAATTTTCTAAAAAGAAAAGTCTTAGAAAACATTAAAAACCTTACCCTTAGTAGGTCTAGCTACTTTCAAAAATCAATAGAATGTCTTATTTTTTATCTATATTTTTTTAACTGATTTACGGAGTCAAAATCCCATTTTGATATTCTTAAATGTATCTTTTGATGGCAGTTGCAAATTGGGATATACTTGCCCATATTCGTGGCGCGCCCTGTAGGCATTTAAATTATTTTTATAATATAAACGTAAAAATTTACACTTTTCTTGCAGTCATAAATTTTATTGCTTCGACATGAATTTTAATTACGGTTAGAAGATGTTGTTTTTAAATATTTCCTACTATTTTCCCCCCCCAATTTTAAAAAAAACACCATCAGACATTATTTTGAGTTCTGTCTGTCCCCCCCGAACCGAGTTCCCCCCGAAAATAATACCATACTCCTTTTAAAAAAATGCACGAATAATAGAAACTTAGAGCAGCTTCAAGACTTTTTTTTTTAAAATCATTTTTAACAAAAGCATTTTTCACGTTTATACACACGTCACCCTTTGGGTTTGTCCAGGGGTGACCCCCCAAACCCCCCAAAATATACTGAGCCCCCTTTTTTTACTCTGCCAATCCAACTTTACCTCAAAAGGAAAAATTTCCCCTTGAACTGAAAATTGTTTTTATTGATGTATAGTGTTTTTGACCCAATATAATTTTTATTAAATAAATCTATACACGTTTTAAAATACAAATTTATTAATGTTTAAAATTTAAAAAAAATGCAACTCCGATAAAAAAAAATATCGACACCTAACCGTCTCGCCCAATTAAAAACAGGCGTAAATATTATGCCAAGACAAACGCAGATATGGATCATGTGTCACTGAAGACGGTACCCCCTTGCTTATAAAAACACTCTTCATATCGATTCGAACTGCCTTGATTGCAGATGAGGGGGCGGGACGGCGTTCTTTTTTTAAGTTAGGTTATTTGTGAAAACCATCCAAAAGAGTCTAAGAGATTTTTTTGTTTTTACTTGTTTCTTTCCTACTGTCCTCGCTAAAATTAAGGAAGTGTCATTGGCAAAAATAAAAAAAAACATTATCTCCCTCAGTAATTCAGGGGATCATTTGGATAGCAGAAAGAATAGGGGCCCGGGGGGGACACCTTTATTTAAAAAAAAAATTAAAATAAAAATTCCCAAATTATTTTTTTAACACATTGAGATATATTAACCAAATAAGACTCTATTAGAATTTTTCTACACTCCTTTTTCCATAACTTTTGTTTTAAATCCTTTTCCCCGTCAAATGCTTTTGACAGATCTAATGGTTTTAGAGCAAATTCATTAAAGATCCATGTTTTCCGGGGAAGCCCCAAAGACCAAGTTTTTTTACCCACACCTTCATATGGGTTTTAGATGCGCGGTTTTTAAAATTTTGTTTTATGGGCAAAACTGTGTCCGTCCTGTGGCGGTAGACAACATTTTAAAGGACTGTAGCTCTCAAATCATGCGCAGAACGGACTAGCAGACCGATTTATACATTTGTCGTCGGGGGTCGTTGTCCAGTTCCGTACTTTGTTTTTTTGTATAGATAAAATTTTTTTAAAAAATGATACTGGGGCCCAAATTTTTGTGTTCCCCTTTTAAATTTTTTTTTAAAAAAAAATTTTTTAAAAGTAACCATTTTTGAAAAAGCCTATTAAGTGGTATTTTTAATTTGTATTAGTTAAGGGTTTCCGTATTAAACTGAATTTTTTTTTTTAAATTTTGTCTTTATTATTTAAACATCCCCCAAGGGTTTTTTGTTATTTTATTGACCAAATGAACTTATCTGAAAAAACATTTTAAAAAACCCTTACTTATGTTAAATAAATATACTCCTATTGTCTTCATTTTTTTTTTTTAATTTTAAAATTTAAAAAGGATCATAAACATTAAATTAAACTTTTTTTTTTTTTGAATGAGATGTTTTGTCAAATATCTTTTAAATGACAAGAAATAAAATTTAAAATTTGACACAGATGTGTAACTTTATATACTTTTTGAAATAAGTCAATAGAAAATTAGTGTCGCCATTTAAAAAATAGTCGCTAACGTTTTATATAACAATGTTTAAAAAAACCTGGTTACTAACTTTTAAAAGCAGTGAGACACACGTTTGTTAAAGTGTTGTTTTTAAACGAAAATAAACATATTATCGATTTTTAACTTCTTAAATTCCTTTTGTTCTTCTGAATTATGTCACAGCCTAGAATTTATTTACTCATCAATAAATTTTTTTTAACATAACACAATTTAAAAAAATTTTTTTTTTCTCTATTTTTTTGGGGAAAACTAAACAAAAAAAATATTGCATTAACAAAAAACAGCAACCAAAACCACTAAAACGTATTCCCCCTTGGGGGCCACCTTTTTCCCTTTGCAAAGCGAACTTTATTTTTTTAAGAAAAAAATATAACGGTTTTAAACCCTTTTTTTTTTTTTACCCTTCTCTTTATAGGTTTTTTTTTTAACCCCCCAAAAACCCCCTTTTTGTAAGGTCTTACGCAAGTCCAGGCAAATAAACCTATTTCAACCCTAGATGACAGTGTATTACCAATCCTGTACTCATCCCCAAACTTGGTGTTTCCTGTCTCATTTTGATCCCAAAGGTAAAGAACCCTTTATATATAAAAAAAACGTTCAACTTCGTTCTTTTCGTACTGACATAAAACCGTGCAAAAAGATTTGGGGTTTGAGGATTCCAAAGTTTCAAGCCCGGGGCTTGGAACACCCCAAAAATTTATATATATATATATATATATATATATATATATATATATATATATATATATATATATATATATATATATATATATATATATATATATATATATATATATATATATATATATATATATTAAAATATATGTAGTATGTCCAGGGGAAAAAGGTTTTTGGGAAGGGAAAAAAATTTTTTATTTTTAATTTTTTAAAAAAAAAACTTTTATACGCGGTCTTCAGAAAATTGAAAAAATTTCGGTTCGAATAAAGTATTTATTTGAGAAGATGGGGAAAAAGTTACTGAAAAATTGTTTAGAAAAAAATATTTTCCCCAAACCATTTTAAAAAAAGGCCTACTTTTTTTTTTTGTGATGAAAATTATTTTAATATCAATTAATAATTTCAAATTAACAACTCATTTTTTTACTATAGGGTTGATAGTGACAAGCTTTATTGATTTTTGTTTTATAATTTATTAGCCATAGTATCGAAAAAAAGCTTAAAATATACTTTCAGCAAAAAATTTATATAATTGATATTAAAAAAAAAAATTTTTATATTAAAATAAATTTAATCACCATAAAAAAAAAAGGGATTTTTTGAAAATTGGTAAAACATTTTTAATTTTAACAATTTTTTCCTTTTAACTTTTTTATATCTTCTCAAAAAAACGCACTTTATTTATACAATTTTAAGTTTTTTTTTATTTTGAACGGGGATAAAATATTTAAAAATTTTTTATCCCAACTTACCCCAAAAAAAAAAGCAAAATTTTTTTCAAAGTACCTTTTTTCGATAAAATAAAAAAAAAAAAAATTTTCTATTAAACACCTTTCCGTGGAATATTATATATATATATATATATATATATATATATATATATATATATATATATATATATATATATATATAATATATATATATATATATATATATATATATATATATATATATATATATATATATATATATATATATTGTGTGTGTGTGTGTGTGTGTGTGTAAAATTTTTTAAAAAAATCTTACATTCTGATCCAGAATTGGAAAAAAAAATTATAAAGTTCTGATTTTTTAAAATTATTTTTTGTTAACACCCAGTATACGGGTTTTAATTTTAATTGATGACGAAAAATGCAGGATGTGATTCTTCAACTCATTTTGGGGCAAAAAATCCATATAAACAGATTTTAAGGAGCTCATTTTTAAAAAAGGGTGTTGAAGTTTTTTAAAATCGGGTTTTGATTAATTTCTCAAATATTTTTTCCCATTTTGTTAAAAAAGTGGCAGTGTTATTTTTAGTAAAAAAGGGGCCCTTAATTAGATTAAAATTATTAAATCCAGTGACGTGCTGGAAGACCAGAATATTATTGGAAAAAAATTGTATGCCACCGATTTTTTTCCCTTTTTTAAAATTTTTTTGGGGTTAAAACGACTAAAAATACAATTTTTTTTCACTTTTCCCTTTTTTTGTATCTTGCTTCTTTTTTGAAAAAAAAAATCATTTTATTGCATATCCCAAAAATCGAAAAAAACATTGTCGCGATAAACCCCATTTTTTACGCTACGTCACTGGGGTTTTTTGATTAGAGAAAATCCCATCCGTTTTACGTTTTTAAGTTTTGGGTCCTTTAAAATTTTATATTTCGCACCATTTAAATATTATTTAACAAATTACTTATTCGTGGGAATAAGGGTTTTTTTAATTTACTGAGTAGGCTGGTGCCTATTTTTTTTTAAAAAAATTACATTTGAGCGAATAAGTTACTGTCCTATTTTGACAAGTATTGATAAACGTGGTAGTTTGTTAAATTGTAAAAAAATTTTTTTTTAATAATAAAAAAAAATAAGAAAAAAATGCTAAGATTTAAAAAATTTAAAATACAGATATGCATTTTCCGGGCCTGCTGAGGGGGAAAGCGCTTATGGCAAGGCGGGGTATATCAAGAGCGGTATCCAAATCGCATCATTCCCGATGCAAGAATGTTTTCGAGAATAAAAGGGGGCTCCCCTGAAACTGGGAGTCTTTGCATTGACAATAGTTCCAAAGGGGGGCAGCGCACGGTGAGAACCCAGAGTTAGAGGAAGCAGTTTTAAACACAATTGAGGAACATCCAGAAAAAAAATACTAGGAAAATTGCGGTAACACTTAATATTTCCCATTTAATTTTTTGGGGAAAAACTCGTTGGGGAAAATTTTTTTATACCTTATCATATTCAAAGGGTTCAAAAAATTACTGCCTCGTGATTTTCCGTTGCGTTTAAATTTCTGCCAATGGTTTTTTTTAAAACTTGCTAAAAACCCCTTTTTTGATAACAAAATACTCTTTACTGATGAAGCTAATTTTTCCCGCAATTCCATTCAAAATTTCCATAATAATTATTTATGGGCGAAGAAAAAACCCAAAAAAGCAATTACGGAGGCACATCATCAGGAGGAGTTTTCCGTCAATGTGGGGCTGGAATAGTTGGAGATATTCTCATAGGACCGTTCTTTCTTCCAGGACGACTCTATGGACTATCCTACCGCCACTTTCTTGAGAACGATTTGCCAATTTTGCTGGGGGTGTACCTGTTTCATTAAGGCAAAAAATGTGGTTCATGAGATGGTACTCCTGCACATTTCAGCATTCATGCTGGGGGAATTTTAAATGAAGCGTTTAGATCGCTGGGTAGGACGGGGAGGACCTCAATCTCCTCCCAGGTCCCCCGATTTAAATAGTTTAGACTATTTTTTTTGGGGACACCTCAAGACTTTAGTTCATACCCCCCCCGGTTCAAACTGTAGAGGAACAAAAAGGAAAGAATTATAGTTTTTTGTAAAAAACCTAAAAAAATACCCGGGAAATTTTTTTTAAAGGGGTTTTTTCCCGTCCATGAAATAAAATTTGGGGAACCTGTATTCAAGCAGAAGGAGGACATTTTCAACAATTTTTTTTGATAATTAAATCTGCTAATTTCTTATGTTTTTTATTATTTTTAAAAAAATTTTTCGATAATTTGTTTGTCCATCTTTCTGCATTATTTCGTTGTGATCATTGATTAAAATTAAAGGTTTACTTTGTTATCTCACCGCTCCCCCCAGAATATGCTGACCATGGGGGCCCCGATGTCATCTTAGCAAGATATATTATTTTTTTTTTACGAAGGGTAGTCAGTCAGTTGGGTCACTTGATTGTCATTTACAGTTAGTTGTAAACTTTAATTATACCTTTATATTTCATAATTTTTTTTTTTTAATAAAAAAAATTTTTTTTTTTAAAAAGGTTTTGTACGGTCAAATAAGTTAAGGGGCGAGTCGGAGGGGAATTTGGGAATCGATACGAATCGATCGTGTTGGATTTTTTCTTTCCCCAACAATTAACCCCGAAAAGAACCAAGTGTTGTGAAGTTGGTTGTGGTTTTTGAAGCAGAGTGGATTTTTTAAACATAAAAAAATTCCCAATCTATCAAAGAACTGTGGTTTCCCCATTTATCAGCTGATCATGGGAAAAAAGGAAAACCAGCATTGCCTTTTTCCCCAAGGCCAAAAAAAATTTGGGAAGGACTACAATCGCCGAACCAAAGCTTTGCCCTTATAGACGGAATGACCAAAGAAGCCCTCATAGCTTTAATGTAAGTGTAATTGATGAATAAATGAAAATTGGAAAATTTTTCATTGCCGATTTAGAAAATTAACCTTTTAAAAAAAGACTTTTCAACTGACTCGCCAAAAAAAATTTAAAACAATAAATTTAAACAAAAAAAATATCTTAATTTTAATAATCAAATACTAGATACTTTATTTGAAAACGAAATCACAATTTAAATCTGAGTACCTTAATTGTGTACCTATTTTAAAAACGGAAACCTAATGTTTAAAAACCGATATTTAGCTATTTGTCAAACAATTTTGGGGTTTTTTTTATGATAGGAAAAAAGGGGCCTGCAGATTTTCAAAATATTTATTTAATTAACTCACTTATCAGCAAACTTAGTGGTCAAGAAAAAAATTTTTATAAATATTCAAAATGTAAAATCGTGGGAACCCCTTAAAAAACCCCTTTGACGAATTTTTTTCTGATCAGGGGGATGAAGTTTTTTAAAAACGAGTTTGGGGAAAGATGAGGCAAGCCTAATAAAAAAACCCAGCCAATTTTATGATGGGGGTTTTACATATTCAAATTTTTTTGTGTTCATATATTGATTCGCATGAAAATGATGCGACAGCAAAAATTTAAAAAAAAACTTTTTAATGATCTTGCTCTTAAAACTTTTTTTTTCGGGACAAAAAAAACCTCTTGGAAAAACAAACGGGCATGCGTCCTAATTTTTAAAAAAAAAACATTCCAATTTGTAACACAAGAATATAATGTGCATTACTTTCAAAACCAAAAAAAATCTCAAAATTTTACTATGCCAAAAAATAATAATTTTGGGGCCCGTTCAACAAAATAATCATGTTCAACCATATCAGCCAAATATAACGAGGCCAAATTTTAATTTTAATAATCAAACGCCTCATAATGCTTTTAAAATTTTTTTTCCCCCCACAACCTATAAATATTAGGCCAAATTTTAATAGGCCACCTCCTAAATATTTTTTTTTAACTCTCAAGTGTTTAATAAACCGGGGAAAAAGAAAAAAACTTTTTTTTGACCAAATCAGCAAACCCCCGGAAAATAAACCACCAATGTCAGGTGTATCGATTAAAATTTTTAAAACCCTTACCTAGCACATCAAATCAAAACTATAACCCCCCCAAAATTTTTTTTCGAAGAACTTTATAATACCGATACACAAACAAAACAACCTGTATACGCCGATAACTACTATGACGTAGAAAAACCTTTTAAAATTTCTAAAAAAATAACGAGTTTTTGGGGCCCTAATATACAACCTGATAATAATACATATATCCCGACCATGACCTAAGTAAAAAAACTTAAATAACGAACAAACAAAAATTTTGGGAAAAATTTTTTCGAAGTGACTCAAGAAAACAAAGAAATTTACCCCCCGGTTTAATTTCCCCCTTAATATGTCTAACAATAGCGAACTGTCATATATTTTTTTTTCCAAAACCCCAAAATAAAATTATTAATTGATTCGGGATCAACTCGTTCATTTATTGATCCAAATATTGAAAAAAAAATTTTCCCCCCCGATCGAATAATCGATGACCTTTTTTATAGTATCAACAGTTTTTAAAAAAAATCTGCACATCAATACGGGCCCCCCTAATACCTTCATAAAAATTTTTTTAGATTACCAAAAAATAAAAATTTAAAATTTTATTTATTCAAATTTCATAACATATTTGACGGTCTCATAGGATTAGATAATTTAAAATATTCAAGCTAATGTTGACTTTGGTAAAGGTTTTTTAAAACCCCCCTTATACCCGTATTAAATTTTTTTTTAAAAGAATCTCAACCGAAAAAATAAATTGTATTACAATTCCACCTCGTGTTCAACAAGTTAAAAAAAAAAAAACCTCAAAAAAAAACGGTGAAATAATTATACCACATCAAAAATTTCATAATTGTGAGATACCAGAATGCTTACGTTGGGGGAAACGGATTTGCTTTAACAACTATCTTAAATAACACTTGCGAACCAGTTACGTTATTTTTTTTCAGAACCCATTGCCGTAGAAAATTTAATAAAAAAAAAAATTTTAAAAAATTGAATTAAATAATTTTAAAAAATTTTTCTGATTTGCCAAAATTATTTTTTTCCAAATTTCGAACTCCCCTTTAAAATTAAAAAAAAAAATAAAATTTTAAAACTAATTAACAAATTTTTTGACATATTTTATAAAAAAAACGACTCTTTAACTTTTCCAAAAGTAAAATAAAACATGGGAAAAAAAACTACCGATGAAACCCCCTTTTTTAAAAAAAATCATATCGTTACCCTTTTATACATAAACAAGAAGTAGAAAAGAAAAAAAAAAAATGTTGGCCAAAAAAAATTATGGGGAAACAGCTGTTCACCTTGGGCCCCCCAATCTGGGTTGCCCAAAAGGGGAAAGCTGATGCTTCGGTTGGAAAAAAGGGTTGTTTCGATTTAAAAGGGGTGAAAATTTAAAAAAACCCTTTTTAGATAGGTATCCATTGCCTAACATTACAGACTTACTAAAAATTTGGGGGAAAATGCCAATACTTCACAACCTTAGATCGGGAAAAGGGGTTTTTCAAAATCCAAATGCATGGGACAATAGAAAAAACAGCATTTAGTACCGAAAATGGTCACTATGAATTTCTCAAGGATGCCATTCGGTCTAAAGAATGCTCCTGCAACGTTCCAGAGAGTTATGGATAATATACTTCGGGGAAATTTAAAAAATGAAAAATGTCTCGTATATTTAGACGTTTTTAATTTTTTATTCCACCTCGCTAAAAGGAACATCTGGAAAGAAAAAAAGGTTTTCCCAAAGGGGGCTAAAAAGAATCTAACTTTAAGATCCAGCGATAAGGGGGAATTTCCCCAAAAAAAAGAAGTAGCATACCTTGGACACATAGTAACATCTGGGGGTGTAAACCCCGAATCCAAAAAAATTTAAAACACCCAAAAAAAAAGTAACCAATTCCAAAAAAAAAAAAAAGCAGTTTAAAAGGGTTTTTTTGGGGATTTTGGGGGGTCTATAGAAGATTCATAAAGGACTTCGGAAAATAACAAAGCCACTTACAAAATGTCAAAAAAGGGGGGCAACTATAGGCATAACCAAGAATTTACCCCAATTTTTTGAAAAATGAAAAAAACTTTTAGTTAACGAGCCAATACTACAGTATCCTGATTTTTCAAGCCGTTTAACTTAACAACTGATGCTAGCAATGTAGCTTTGGGGGCTGTGCTATCACAAGGCACAAAGGACAAGACTTGCCGGTTGCATACGCATCAAGGACCTGAACGATTCTAAAGGCACTATTCAACGATTGAAAAGGAACTGTTAGCGATTGTGTGGGCTACCAAATTTTTTAGGCCCTATTTTTTTTGGAAAAAAATTAACCCCCAATTACTGATCATAAACCATTACAGTGGTTATTCCCTTAAAAAAACCCCAAATTCTAAATTATTAAGATGGCGCATTAAACTCGACGAATATGATTATAATATTATTTACAAGAAAGGAAAACTTAATACAAACGCCGACGCATTATCGCGCATTAAACCCTGAAAAAAAAGACAAAAAAAAATTTCCCTTTTTAAAAAACTACATCGATCAATTTAATAAAGAATTAGAACGAGAAAACCTAGAAGAAAAGGGGGAAAAAATTTGGGTCAAATTTCTACTGTTGCACAAGTGGATGCCAACAACCCCGGGGATATCAATCCTGATGAAACAAACCAACCCCGCTGACCGCGAACAGGTAGATGACAATGTCACTGTACACCAAATGAAAGCGAGGACCCCAAAAGTAGGCATTTTATATCAGATATACCTGTCAATTACGGAGCGAATCAAATATTTTTTCCCCCTGTACTACACTCTCCAGAAAAAAACCAAAAAAAGATAATATTATTCAAAAAAAAACGCAGAATCAATGTTCAAATTTCACAAAATAATTTCGATGAAGATATTTTAAAATTTGTAAAAGAACTAATAATCCCAGATAAACAATATCACCTATATTTCAAAAAACCCCCAAATTTATGAACCATTTTGCGAAGAATTCCCCAAAATTTTTTTAAAAGGCCTTTTTAAAATTAAAAGCGATGTTTAAAAAAAAATTTGGGAGATGTAACGGAAAAAAAAAATATTTCAGAAGTAATTCAAAAGTATCATGAGCCCCAAAAACCCAAACACCCCCGGAATTGACGAAACCTTAGAACAAATTAAAAAAAAATTTTTATTGGCCAAATTTAAAAAAATCAATTCAAACTTATATAAACAACTGCGAAATTTGTCAGAAAAGTAAATACGAACGACACCCTTTAAATAGGGGAAAAGAATTATACCAACAGCACCCCAAAAACCCCTTTGAATTATACATCTAGATATTTTTACTCTTGAACAAACTAAATTTTTAACAAAAAGACACTTTTTCCAAATATGCACAAGCATATGCAATTCAATCTCTTCGCTACCAAATTGTTGAAAAATTTTATTATATTTCCCCCCATAGTGTACCTAAACAAATTACTGTAGATAAGGGGCCCGGGGGTTTAAAAAAAACCGTAGTAACAGAATTCTTAAATTTACATAAAATTAAAATTCTTTTTTTTCTCGCCAAACCACCCCAATCGAACGGTTCAATCGAAAACTTAACCCACTTTAGCCGAACAATACGTTTGCTTAATAATCAAAATTTTGCCAAAACACCAATTACACAAAAAATGATTTATGCAATACTAGCATACAATCATTCGGTTATTTTAAAACAATTTAAAACCAATTGATGTAATAAATGGTCACCTTTCCCAATGACCCCTTTGATATAAAACTGATCAAATACTTTTTAAACGATTACGTCCATGCGCATAAAGAAAAATCAAAAATATTATACACAACAAAAATCAAAAAATTGCGGAAAATAAACAAAAGTAAATCTAAAAATAAATGAAAACGAGATAGCCCAGAAATATTCCAACCTAATCAAAAGGTTTACGTTAAAAAACATTGGGAAAAACTCTCGGGTAATTTTTTCAAAACCCCTACAGAAATTCAATCCTAAATAAAAATCAAAACAATAACAACAAATACTCAAGGCAAAGTTACATGGACAATCTCAAACGCCCACTAAGACAAACTTACAGTTTTGACTAACATAAAATATTGTATTTCAGGCTGATTGCTGCCGTTATCGGAGACGGAGATAAAATAACAATTAAACCACTAGATGACAACCCAGGGATTTTACCAATAAAATTAGGACAGGCAAAATTAATAGAATACACTCATACTTTAATTCACTATCATGACTTAAACCCAATAATTATAGAAATCAATAAACTATATTTTAAATCAATAAATATAACGAACTCATTAGTTACGCATAAAGAATATTTTGCTGAGGCATCTAATTATTTAAAAATATTAAATCTTACACAAACCAGAGTAGAAAATAAAATTAAAGAAATAATACCCCATCCCCAAAGAACCAAAAGAGGATTAATAAATATGGTAGGCTCAGTATTTAAAGCTGTAACGGGAAATCTAGATGCGTCAGATGGCGAACGCTATGAAAAACTAATACAAAATTTAGAAGAGAACCAAAATAAATTAGCTAGTAATATTCAGAACCAAAACTCGATTTCGAAAAACGTCATTGACAAATTTAAGCTTACTATCGAACAAATTAATAAAAATGAAAAAACCATTGAAAATAAAATAAATCAAATAAGTGTAATAGTACAAAGTACTACTTACAGAGAAAATATGCATCTTATAAAAACATTTTAAATCAAATTATTAATTTGTATAAATTATCGATTCAATATTACAAGACATTGAAAGTTCAATGACCTTTTCCAAATTAAAAATCATGCACCCAAGTATAATAACATTTAACGATCTTTTAAAAGAACTTAAAAATTTAGAAAATAATATAGGTAATAACCAGTTGCCTTTAACACCAAACTTAGAAAATATTTTTATTTTTGAAAAAAATTATCAACGTCGACTGTTACATCTTAAATAATAAAATAACATATTTATTAAGAGTACCAATCACAAATTTAAGAATATTTGAATATTATCATTTATATTCGGTACCAGTAATACATCAGAGTCTGTTTAAGGTTGTCATTCCCCGCGTAAATATTTAATTAAAAATCAATTGCACTATACACATCGAGGAACCCCTGCAAAGAAATTTTGCCAGCCTCATACATCTGCAGTAAAGAAGACTTAAAAGAAGTAGGAAAAAATAGTCCATGCGAAGTACAGCTGTTACAAAATCCCAGAGCACCACCACCTGTCAACAAATTGACGTCACCATAACACACCCTGTTGTAAACCAATTAGATGATTCCAATAAATGGTTATTGATACTTCCTATACAAGAAATATTAGAAATAAAATGTGAATTACAAGAAGAACACCGAAAACTAAGTGGAACGTATCTGATTACCTTGCCCACAGGATGCAAAGCAAAAGTTGCCGAAATCATGATCGCCAATAATCAAAGAAAAATCCATTCTGAAAAACAACCTATAATTTTTCCAGACTTCGAAGAAACGCCGCCACAAATTCCGTTGCTAAATTTGAGCTTTCATCTACCACAAATAAAGCTAGATGAATTACAAGAACTCAAAAATAAAATTGAACAAAAACAACCAAATTTGTTCCTCACAGAGTCTCAAAATACCCAGCATCTGGACCATATTGATCTATGCTATATTGATTTCAATTGGAGGATATTGGTTACATCAAAATATTAGCCGAATGAGATGCCTGTTAAGAAAACTACCACAACAGAAGCCAGCAGTCCATGCATTGAACTACCCCAAACACAGTGTAGTTCAATCTAATGGGGGAGGAGTTATCTCACCGCTCAACCCTAGAATATGCTGACCATGCAGATCCGATGTCATCTTAGCAAGATATATTATTCATTTTTTACGAAGGGTAGTCAGTCAGTTGAAGTCACTTGATTGTCATTTACAGTTAGTTGTAAACTTTAATTATACCTTTATATTTCATAATTTTGTATTTTAATAAAATAAATTGTTTTTTAAAAAGGACTTTGTACGGTCAAATAAGTTAACTCATTACATAAATACCAACTTCATTACGTATTTCTAATTATGTTTATTGTATTTGTATTGTAACCATGTATTAAAATTTAAATTGTTTCTTTTTTAATTTTTTTGTGCGGTCTAAAGGACATGCAAAAATGATTTTTTCTCGAAAATAAAGCAAGATACGAAAAGGGTCAAGCGATAAAAAAGTTGTATTTTTAGTCGCTTAATCCAAGAAAATATCAAAATGGGAAAAAGTCAGTGGCATACAACTTTTTTGCAAATAATATTCGCTAAGGTGTCTCCCAGCACGTCACTGGATTTTAATAAGTTTAATCTAATTAAGGTTAAATTAGCCCTTGTTACTAAAAATAACACTGCCAAGTTTCAACAAAATCGGCAAAAGAGTATTTGAGAAATTAATAAAAACCCGATTTTTTAAAAAACTTCAACACCCTGTATCTCAAAAATGAGCTCCTTGCGCATATCTGTTTATATGGACTTTTAATCCTAAAATGAGTTGAAGAATCACATCCTGCATTTTTAGCCATCAATTAAATTACACCCTGTATTAACAAATTGTAATTGAGTGTGGAATATAACTTTTAGATTTTTCAGTATATAGGTTCTCCCTAAACCTTTTCATAAGATAAAAATAGATATGCTAAAAAGGGTTCAAGTACTCGACGTTACTATAAATTAAGCTACATCAAGATTAAGTCTGGATTCCTAATAGCAAGTGCAAAAAAAATGTGCATACAAAAGTGATATTGTAGTGTTTTAATCATTTTATTACTCTTATCTATCTATAATAAATTAAGTCAGTTATTACCATTAAATTTTAGAAAGTAAACTTTTATTTATATTTTAACTATAAACAATAACTTACCAAATTATATGCAGTGCATATTAACGCAATAGCTAGATCTTCACCCATTTCACTGTAAAACATACGTATAAAAAGAAAAATACTACTCATTATTATAATAACGACAATTACAATAAAATCACCAAAAACGTTGTTTATGACCCGAATTAAATGGGTCAGTTTAATGCGAAGTAATTTGTCTCTTAAAATTGTGTTAAGACATTTGCAATATTTTATTCTGTTGTTAATAATTGATAAATTATTTTTAACTTCCAAAATTATTAGGCAGACAAACAAAATTCCACTGTTCATTCTTAATAAAGGAATATCCCAAAATAAAAGATCTAGTAAACCTCTCTTATTAGATACCGCCTTGTAAAGTATTACCATTTCTGTTGTAGATAGAATGCACCAACTTATAACAATGTTAGAGTAATTACTTTCTTTTGTATCTGTAAGATTATTGTTTTCTGCTTTAAGAGACTTAAGCGTTTCACATATACCAAGTAGTTTATTTTTACGTTCGCACACCTTTTTGTTATAACGACCTGACAGATTACAAAGCCAAATAAGGCAAAAGAATAAAGAGCCTTTAGGAATAATAATAATAAGCCATTAAAGGCAGAAAATTCAATAAAAGAATGCTCCCCAAACGCATGTTTACAAATTAAACCCATAGTATAAAGTACGGTAATGGTACGACAAATAATTTTCAGTCGATTAGATTTACACAATTCCGGTGGATATATCAGCAAAATTATAAATAAGACTGACAATAAATTAAAGTAATTTGACATTCTTTAAAAGTCAATTTAACCTGTTAATTTACAGTATACTAAAACAAACCCCAGCAAACTGACGCACCTAATTTTTCAAATGACAAAAAATAATATTTTTAATGTTACTTTTAAATTACAGTTAGTTGAGATTGTCAGATTATGATAAATTAAGCCATAAATAATTCACTTTAGGTAATGTGTTATATGACAAATTATAAATGGGTTAGTCATATATAAACCGGGTGACCCAGCGAACATGTAACAGCTGATAAGTTTATTATTTACAAAGATATAACTCTAATTTTCTTAGGATTATTCCAGTAATTAGTTGCCCTTTTTTATGACTTTATAATTTATTTTTTTAAATATCACCCTTTATGATTCATATCCTATTTAATCAGATTATATTCGCCTTATTCTCTTTTTAACTATATGTCACAATGTGACGTTTGCATTTAAATTGGCGGTAAAAGCCGTTTATTCAAATAAGCGTCAGTAGGACATAATATACAATTTGGGCTATATTAAAGCGTAATGTGCTGTAGTATTGGGGTAGATAATATTAAAGTTCATAAATTTATTAGTTATTTTCAGAGTACTCTGTGTATATATTAAATAAGGTCAATTAAGTTAAGTTAGCATATTATTGCATTAGGCAATTGTTAAGTATTAGAAATAGCTTAGTAAACATATTATAGCAATGAACCATATTTGTAGAATCGACATTTTTAATTATTCAATACAGAATTTAATGATACTTAGTAGAAGCAGGGTGTATTTTTGCCTAGTAACAACTTCCCTAAAAATCCCAAGGTTCTACATTTATCACATGGCGATCCTGCCAAATTTGTGTTAGAATTAGGAACTATTGGAGATAATTTTAATAAAGGTATTCATGAAGCTGGTTTAAAGAAATTAGTTAAGGATTTCATCGTTCAAATAAAGAACTATTTAAAATTTAGTAAGGATATTTTAAAATCTAGGTTAGGTGATTTTAAAAAATTTGATGTAACGGAAAGTTTAAGCAGTTCTAATTCAGAGTCTAAATGTTTAGTTGATGTGAAAAAACTTGACTTTACCTATAGATAATTAACAAATGATATTGTTTTTTAGTAACCCTGATGATGGGAATAAATAAAAAATAAAACATTTCCGAAAGATTGGAACAAACTAAAAAGAGTATTTTTTTATTTGCTGCATCCCCCATCCCCCATTATATGTCAAATTGATCAACTTTTTGAGGCAATAGGCGATAACGTATTCAATTTTTAATATACTCCCAAAAGAAAAAAGTTTTTTTTCAATTCATGTAATCATCATTGTTACGTCATTTTACTTTACAGTTACTGCTGCGCCACAATATATAACATTTCACTTTACCACCATTTGAACATCAGATCGTGAATATTTATTTCACATAAACGCACTAGTTGCGTCAGCATTGTTGCCGTGTTTCTAAAGTAAAGAACAATATATTTTTTGAACAAAATTTATATTTTATGGTTTTGCCGGCTATGTTAAATGCTACATCAAATAAAGAACGTTAAGTTACGTCGACGTTGGTAACTGCGTCAAAATAGAAGAGTAGAATTCAGTTTTTCTATTTTAGGATATGAAGAAAAGGATAATACTATTAAAAAGATTCGTCAAGTTTCGGTCTTACACACGCAGTGTGTATATTACACAAAATTCTAATACCTGCCTACCTCAAGTAACTTCTGATTGGCTAACTAAGGGGAAATTTGAAATTTGAAGTAGGCTTTAGGACACAAGTAAAGAAAAAATTCTGAAAACTGCACTTTTCTACTCGGAACGCCCTTAAACAACGGCGGTAAAATGGTATATATAGGGAGTATTTAAAAGTTTGCAATCTGATTGAATCTGAGTTTCCGGGGCCATAGTTGTCTTAAAATTTAAAATGAGGCAAGATTTTATTTACTAAACATGAAAAATTGCGACATTTTACCTATCGGACACCAAGTCCCATTCTACTTGGAAAAATATCTTTAAATCTAGGATTACAAAAATTGTCACTTTCTCTTAATCATTTTTTTCACCAAAAGTATGTAAAATAAGGATCAAGTTCCTATCTAAAAATCTCGGTCTCTTAAGGTACTGAGATCTAAATTTAGAACCAAGTTCTTTTTTTACTGGGCAAGTGTTTTACTGATCTGGCTGAAAACTGGTGCTCAACGGAAGGGCTAAATGTCAATCCAATTAAAACAATTATGATACCGTTTACAAAAAGGAGGAAAACAAGGTTTATAGCTCCTATGTTAAACGGCATTACGATCAAACTTTCTAAAGAAGTAAAATATCTGGGAATTGTTCTTGACCAGAAACTCAATTGAAACTCGCAAATAAAAAGGACTATCGCAAAAGCATCAACGGCACTATGGGCGTGCCGCAGACCATGTGGTAAAACACGGAGTCTAACATACAAAATAATCTACTGTTGTAATACCTATAGTTACTTATGCCTCACTGGTCTGGTGGCCAAAAACAGAGGAAAAAACTACACAAGGAAAGTTTCTGAAACTGCAGAGACTTGCCTGTCTGGGAGTTACTGGAGCAATGAAAACTTGCCCAACGGCAGCTCTGGACACAATGTTGAACCTCCTTCCCCTGCACCTGCACATAAAGAAGGGGGCGATACTGAGTGCCTCCAGAGTAACCCAGACACAAAATATAAAGTCAGGAGACCTGACTGGACACCTTAAAATTTTGTAAAATATCAAGATTAAAGCTCTGACCAAACCCACGGACATGATGCCTATAGTGCGGGACTTCCAGCGCTCTTTGGAAGTGGTTATTCAAGACAGCCAAACTATGAGTGATAATGCACCAAAGCATGAAAAAGGCTCACTTGTCTGGTACACTGATGGATCTAAGATGGAACAAGGGGTTGGAGCTGGTGTCTTTGGACCTAGATGCAGACTCTTAAAGTCTCTCGGCAAGGCTCCCTCCATCTTCCAAGCTGAAATCCATGCAATTGACATTTGCGCTTCTGAATGTGCCAAAAAAGGCCTTCGAGGCGCAACCATATATATTTTATCGGACAGCCAGGCTGCTTTGAAGACATTGACTTCATGCACTTTTAATTCAAAGCAAGCGTGGGAATGCCGGCAATCTTTAAACCAACTGGCCAAACACAACAGAGTTACTCTGGAGTGGGTACCAGGACATGAAGGAGTGGAGGGCAATGAAATTGCCGATTAACTCGCCAAGGAAGGAGCACAGAGACCATTCTATGGACCTGAACCCTTCTGTGGCACCACTAGAGCCCACCTCTACGAGGAACTCAGAACATGGGAAAAAAGGGAGTTTTTTTTTATGGGATTTACATACTCTAGTCTAAATATTTTAACAAGTATAAAATCCAAGACACATATCGCTCGTCTAGAGCAACAAAGGGACAAGTGCCAAATTTGTAATTTTAGGGTAGGACGGAAAAATATTAGTTCTGAAAATTATTATTCATCTGATTTTATTTAAAATTGTTATGCGTTAGTAATTTTTAGCAATAAGCTTTTAATTACACTAAATATGGTTGTTGGTACCTTTGTGTTCAAACGTATTTAAAACAAGAAGGTACCGATTACTGTTTCCTTGCGCTTGGTACCTTTTTGCTCTTTTTATTTCAAACTTTTGGCACTTGGCAATTTCCCTTCAAAGGTACTAAAACTTGTTTTTATGGGGAACAGAGATTTTTTAGTAATATTTTTTATGTACCACATTTTAATTAAATTTATTGATCGGAAAGTATATAATTTGGTTAAACGTCAGTGATTTACCAGTACCTACTTTGCAAATTTAAACGTTTAATTGTAAATCTTGTGAAAGAACAAACAGTAATTATGTTCCAAGAATTGTTTATTGTAACATTAGTAAAAGATCAAAAGTATATTTTGCATATCATACAGATTTAAACGCTTTCGTAACAAGCACACAAAAAATTTCTATTTTCTTAAAAAAATATTATAAATATTCTTGTAGAGAAGTAATTTTAATAAGATCAGTCTTTTAAATTAAAAAAAGGTGTTTTTTTACTTTTAGTGTACAGATTTTCTACACAAATTTTTATTTGTGGTCATGCCTTATTTTTTAACAAGCGATTTGTATCATTTTTTAATTTTTTACCTTCTTCAAAATTTTAAGAGTAATCAGTGGCGTACCACAAATGTCTGCCAAAATAGGCCGGTCAAATACCGTATGAACACCACTTGTGGAAATAAAAAAAATGTGGCACATTAAAAATTGCCTCTTGACACATGGCACAATGTGCCGAATTTCATTAAAATTAAATCCTACTTGTATATAATTTTTTATATCGATGACATTTCTGCAACCAAAGGTCACTTTGTGATATACACTAGTATAATCTGTTGATAATGATGCGTCACTAATGTGGAATGTAATGTTGTCACTGCATTTCGACGCAGCAATATCTATAAAAGTAAAATAATAATCACGCTGCCGGTATACTCCAAGCCGGGAAAGCGACCTCTGCTGGCAATTTCGTGAACGTCAGTATACGTTTTTTTCTAAAAAACCTACATTTTTGCGTCAGCTTAAATAGGTATGGTTATATTTAGCGTGACGTTAACAAGTTAATTCTGCGTCAGTATACTGACGCAGCATTAAATGTAAATTCAAAATGTACTGACGCAACAATGTCAGCGGGAAAAATATATATATATATATATATATATATATATATATATATATATATATATATATATATATATATATATATATATATATATATATATATATATATATATATATATATATATATATATATATATATATATATATATATATATATATATATATATATATATATATATATATATATTTATATATATATATATATATATATATATATATATATATATATATATATATATATATATATTTATAACATTAACAAATGTAATAAACCCGGGGTGCAGCCACCTCCACGTGGTGAGTTCTAGGTTGCGTGATATTTAAAAATATTTTGTTTTATATAAGTTACTTATCTCATTATAAAAATATATGTTTTTAAATACCAAACAAGCGAAGAGCGGCACACAAATTAAATGCACTTCTCACTAATCACAAAGATATTTTTATTATGAGCTCTGGGGCCCGGCTAAAAGTTTAGATAGATACCCCAATTTTTTTACACATATTCAATTTAACGTAAGGTATCATAATTTTACAACTTGTGTTTAAATTTCACAGAAATAAAAATTGGCCCTTTTGGGCCCCCGCGGCCCGGTTATATATTTTTCAATCTAGCCCATTTTTCGTGTGATATACTAAAATATAACTAGACATCTTTTGAACACTACTGCATTTTGTATTTAGAAAGTTTATTTTTTTCCACCATTTTTGGCCCACCCTAATATGTATACCCTTAACCTTAATTTTTGTAATTTCATATTAAAGTTGCCACCCTAACTAACATCAGTCACGTTGGTGTCAAAATATGTTTTTAGGTTATTCGACATGCACAACTGATTTTTGGAAACATTTTTTAAAAATCTTAATTACAAAAAAAAAATGTTTTAAAATTTTTTAGACCACCCTCTAGGGGTGTCATTAAAGTAATGTTTTAAAATTATTATGTGGTGTACCATGGTAATTTTTAAGTAGTGCATTTCATGTTGGTTGCAACCACAGCAGTATTTGCTTCTCTAAAAAACAATTTTTTATGATTTTAAGCTTGTTCTCAATTTCAATTCGTTTAACAAGCTCTCCAGTAACCTTGTCTCGTACACCAACCCTTAAGCATATACAGGTTCCGTCACCCTGTACTGTCCCTTATGTATGCATTCCTTTTAGACTGATATGGCGCTGTCTCTTTGCTTACTAGAGCCCCAATTTCCTCACTAGTGATGCGAGTCCTGTTAGTGGTAGGAATCTTATGTCAATTAGGTCCAGCCATGTTGCACCTAGACATTTCCCCCTGATGTGCCCTAGTACTCGGCAATCTCTAAGTACATGTATGGCGTCCTCTCTTCCCTCTCCACACCATCTACATGTACTTGTCTCACTTTTTCCTATTTTGAGATAGTGTCTGTTTCTACAATGACCTGTTAGTATGCCTTGCAGGTTTTTCATTTGCACCCTATTGAAGTCCTTTATGTTCATCGTAGGTCCTTCCATAGTTCTTCCCCAATAATAGCCTTTGATTGTCTGGCTTTTGTCTTTTTTCAGTTCTCATCAAACCGTTTCTCTATCCATGTTACTACCTCTATCATATCCGTGTTGTAAGAGATTCCCACGGTATATTCAGGTCCATTGTCCTCAGCTCCCAAATTGGCGAGTTTGTCAGCCATTTCATTCCCCGGGATCACTTTGTGTCCAGGGACTTATTGCAGGGTGACTCTGGCGGTTTTCGTTCGTTTATTAATTGCTTCCCGACATCTATTCGTAAGCTCTGATCTGTGTAGTGTATCTGATAGCGCCCCGATCGCTGCCTTACTGTCAGTATATATGGTTATTTTTCCCCTGTATCTTCTATTAAGGTAGTATTCTATGGCTTTGGCTATTGCCATACATAGAAACCAAAGCCTGTGCGCCCCCCTTTCCTCGAGCCATCTGTATAAATAAGTGTTCCTTCGCTTGGTGTCCCACATTTACAATAAATTGATAAAAAAATCAAACTGACAAGGACCAAAAAAAATCTTCAAAACTTACTATTTTTATAAAAATTTTGCCATTTTACACGTTTTTGGATCTTTTATATAAAAAAAAATACATATTTTTTTATCTTTAGTATAACACTTAATAAGCCTATAAACTGGAATTTATTCATTATGGTGGGTTGAGCGCATCATGATTTTTTTTTAATAAAAGATTAAAAAACAGGTAAAATGGCAAAAATATAATTAAAATAGAAAATTTGAGGTTTTTTTAAGATATTTGGCATTTTAATTTTTTGACCAATTTATTGTAGATTTAAATAAAGATACTTGGACTTATTATAAATATAATAAAGTTGCCCAAATTGAAACTTTGAATTTTCACAAATATTGTGGGGAAAAAAAAGGCCAAATTCACCAACCGCCTTTGGATTTGAAGGTTTAAGGGGGAGAAAAGACCAGGCAACGAGATATCGAACAAAATGGATATAATGTGTTTTTGCCAATTTTAATTGTTTTTTTTTTAAATAAAACTGAACAACATTTTTGGTTTCGTAAATTCATTAATGATCGAAGGTTCTATGCAATAGATATCTTTATTATCTTGCGGTTACTTATTTGTTAATAGTATATTAAGTATCAAGTATAGAAAAGTGGAATTTTACTCGACAAGAATGGTGCGTTTGAATCCGAGCAAAGCGAGGATTTAAATACTTCACGAGTCAAGTAAAATCACTTTTCTGACGAAGTGCGTATACTATTTTTTAGCATATTGTAGATAATTGCCTATATTGCTTTTTATATTAAAATCAGTTTATAATAACGTCTCATTAACTTGGGAATCTAAACCTAAACAGGAGTTTGTTTTTTGTAATTATCAATGGTTGACTCAAGGAAGTTTAAAGGTGTATGGAAGCCCAATGCTATGGCCCATTCGATCCAAAAATGTCCAGCCCAGTATGAAAATAACTGTCAGAGTTGGCCCCGCCGATTCTGCGCAATAACAAAATTCCACGAAATAATTTAATGTGTTCCCTACTTACACACTGATAAATCAGTGTGTAGTTAGGCAACACATTATACTTTTATGAGAGCCGTAGTACCGTTTTTGATCTTAGGTTGTCTAAGATTTTTGGTGCAAGGGCGCGCGCGGCGCGTATGAAACTATATCCTCGCTGTACCGTTTGCCGTTGCAACTGTCGTCGTCTCATCATTCGTCATTTTCGTTGTGGTTTGTGCCCTTTGCGCCGTATTAGTTTCGATTGTTTTGCTTTGTGTTAGTACCTATATTTTTTGGTTAAAGACGTTTTTTGGATTGATAAAAACCTTCTTATATTAGTGATTAGCATTTATTAAATTGTGACTATAATTTTGTGTTTATTGTTTGTTACTTAAAATATCGTAACAAAATGATTAGAGGTTGTATGGTTTTGTCTTGCAAATCCAAGGGTAACATACCCGGCATTTTTTATTTTAGGTAAGTATTTCTTATATTTAAACTAGGTGCTTCTTATGAGACGTAACGTTAGGTAACCAAAAAAATAAAAATATATATTAATTATTAATATTAATTTTAACTATCTTTTAGATGAATTCCACAATGTTTGTGTATTTCTGTGGATTATTAAAAAGAAATAAGGTTTACAATTAGGTACTTTTATTTCATTTAATAATTTAGTACATTCTTTTAAAGGATCAAAATTATTAATTACTGGGCAGGCCACGCAAATTTTAATATAAACAGGTCCCTCTAATTGACCTAAAGAAAGTAAAATTTTATGCTAAAGTTGCTTTTTGCTTTTTCTGTATTTGTTTAAAAAGAAATTAGATTTTTGGTTTCTTAAACTTACATTATTAACTTTTTAAGCTCGACATACTGTAGACACATAATATTTAGCGGATACTGTTACAATGGATACCTAGGTACCAAAGGTTACTAAACATTTTTAACCACTGTTATTCTGTCCCATAAATGTTTGTTGTTAGTGAAAAGTATATGCCTAAAAAGCAGTTATAAAAATTTTTACTTTTTAATGTACAACCAGAATCTTAGGATTAGATTAAACTCATTTACACTGTCTTATCCTTCTTTTAACACAAAATTGGTGATAAGTACATGAAACTATCATACAATGTTTGAATTTTATTTTAAAAAATCGGGTTTTTATTTATTTACAAATATTTTTGGTAAAAATACAAAACTCACAAATATATTGACCATTTAAATAGAAGGCTTCTTTCCATATTATATCAGATGATATAAAATCCAATATTACACAATAATTTTAAATATTCTATGGTAGTATCGTTTAATAACCAACAATTTTGTGCAAAAAAAAACAGTGAATGCTTGAATTTGACATTTGATGATGTCAACTTTATAGGTAGTAACAAAGAATTATGGCAGTCCGACTCTGACCTACTATTCATTGCGCAAACTCCGCGGGGCCAACCCCTCTATTTCCGCTGCCCTGCACGCCTGGACAATTTTATTCTACAGTATTGGGCTTCCATACACCTTTAAACTTCCTTGGGTTGACTGCATTCAATCAAACTCATCTTTAAAGAACGATTTTTATAACAATAATTATAGAAATGTCTAATAAAAACGACTCGAAAGATACCTTAAATGCAGCCCAGAAAGCTTCTTTCAGTTTATTTCAAGTGAAATTCAAGCAAAGGTATGAGAAAGTGTGCGGAGAAGAGATATAAAGGAATGGACGAATACTTAATGCTGGCCTGTTTTTACGAAAATTTAGGCTATTTTATATGGTTAAAGTGTTGTACATAGGTCCTAAGTTTGTTATTTGTTTTAGGCAAAAGACCTTAAAGCTTCTAGTTTAAGGGCTTCATACTCAATGATCAAAAGCACGAGACAAATCAATGAAAATACGGATATTCCACAATATTAAAAAGTAACAGCTTACTTAAAACGCCAACATGACAAATATGAATCCAAAAAAATCAAAAGTTTTGACAACGGAAAAAGTCACAACGTTTTTGAATAAAGCTTCAGACGGTAAACCATAATCAATTTTTCTGGTTTTATCGTTATAAAAAAATGTACATCCAGTTGGCATTCGCACTTTTGCAAAAATTCTACAAAAAATTGAGGAATATTTAAAACTTCAAGTTACACCGGTTATTGTTAGAGAAGAACATCTGCCACTTTTTTGCGGACAATGGCGCTGATATTCAGGTTTTTAAACGGCATGGGGAGTGGCGATTCACAAGCTTAGCTAAAGAATACGTGGAAAAAAGCATTGGTAATAAAATAAAAAAATTCAAAAGGATATTTAACAATGTCAAACTGGGACTAACCCAAGAAGTTCCAGTAGGAATTGTGGTAAATGAAAAATAAAAGCTTTGCAACAATTAGTTGATACAGCGGGGTCAAAAGTTGTAACCTTTTTTACTCACACAATTGTTCTTTTAATATTTATAGTCACATTGTTTAAAATAAAGGTTTTTTTTTTGTTAAATTTTATTTTTATAAAGTAATGGTTGCTATGCTGTCAAGTGGTCTATTAACCCATTAATGGCCAAAGGTGCGTCAACGAAACCTTTCTATATGATTTTTTTATAAGCAAAAGTAATATTTTCCTCTTTGTGTATTATTATTATATCTCCCAATACTACTGAATATCTAAAAATATTTTTTATTGTTGAAATTATTGTTTTTTATATAAAAAAGAGTTATGAATAAGCCGTAATTTGCAGATTTTTACTTTTGCTAACATTCCCATTTTTTCCGTTACTGAATATGCACCACATATAATATTTTTATGCTAAATTCAAATAAAATATATGTATGATTAGTACTCCAGATACTTAGATCAGTTCAATTTTGAAAATGTTTTCGAAATCCGTCTGTATTTGTAGCGGATGCGTATACGCACCTTTGGCCAGTAACAGGTAAGACATTTTTTTTACGAGTTGAGGCAGGTCTCAAATATCGACGCCACGCTTCCGTTAGTTTACTTTTATCCGTGTTACAGATCGTTTCGCTGTGATAAAGAGTTTTGCAAATTAGTTAGTCTAAGTGCATTGCTTGAAATATTTTAGTTGGTTCTTTTCCTATTCATATTACTTTCTAAAAATGAGGTATGTTTTATTCAGTTTTTCTATAGTTTGACGATATTATTTTTTTATTATTTAAACTGTTTTAGTGGGTTGTCAACGTACCAAATGAAAAGACCATTGACCCTAAAAGAGCTTGTTGCTTTATTAGAAGAAGATTCAGATTGTCAAATAGCTGATTCTGTTGATGTCATTTACGTGCCGCCCGAGACAGATGAAGTTACGGACGAAGAAGATATTGACGAAAATATTCTCGGTGAGGAGAACCTGGAAACGGACATTGCGGGGACTTATGAAGTAGAACCAATTATAGGAAACGAAAGCAGGGGGGAAGAGGATATCGAGGCAATTCCTAACATAACACAAGAAAGTATTGACAGTGATGATTCCGAAGATGTACCTTTGAGTCAATTAGCTAAACGTGCTAGGACCGATTGTCAAGAAGGAAGGGCACTTAAATCTGTTGTTCCAAATTGGAAAATTACTGAAATACTCTTGTACAACACCGCTCCCCAGCTTAGTTCCGAGCGATATTTGGAGAATATCAAAGCCGAGCATGGTAATAAATCACCTTATGAAATATTTTCTTTATTTTTTGATAAAGAAGTAGTTGATAGTATTTTGAGTTTCACCTGTACTTACGCAGCTCAGAAAAACCATCATGATTTTGAAATTAATGAATGCGATTTCAAAAGATTTATTGGCATTCTCATTTTGTCTGGGTATCATACTTTGCCGCAAGCTGATATGTACTGGTCGAAAGATGAAGATAAAGAAGTCCGTGTTGTCAGGGAAACTATGAGTCGAAATAGATTCAGATCAATAAAACGATATATTCATCTAGCTGATAACTCAAAACTAAACAAAAGTGACAAGTTTGCAAAGCTAACACCGATTTTTGAAATTATAAACAAAAAGTGTACCCAGTTCGGTATATTTGCTGAAAATCTTTCTATTGATGAAGAAATGGTCCCATATTTTGGCCGACACTCTTGCAAAATGTTTATTGCGGGAAGCCAATTAGATTTGGATTCAAGCTTTGGTGTTTATGTTCTGACACTGGTTATTTATTCAAGTTCATTCCTTATGGTGGAAAAGAAGAAAACGCAGATCATACTATGGCATTAGGAACAAGGATTGTTATGGATCTTCTCTCAGTGGTAGAAAATCCGGGTCATCATAGAATATTTTTCGATAATTTCTTCACGTCTTATTCTCTTTTTGCTGCACTAAAGGATAAATGATTTTACGCAACAGGAACAGTTAGAGAGAATCGTACAGCGAAATGTCCTATTGAAAATAGCAAAACTTTTGCCAAAAAAGAACGAGGTTCTTATAGTTGTGCTTTTGACTCCAATTTGCAAGTTTTAGTTGTGCGTTGGAACGACAATTCTGTTGTAACTGTAATGTCAAATACATGTCAAGTTTTACCGCTAACTCAAGCCAAACGATATAATCGAAAAGAGCGAAAAGATATTTTTCTACCTCAGCCTAATGTTATACACGAATATAACAAATACATGGGGGCGTGGACCTTCATGACAACGGAATTGGAAATTACCGTATTCGAATTCGGGGCAAAAAATGGTGGTGGCCGTTATTTACAAATATGGTTGACAGCATGGTGGTTAACAGTTGGAAGATATATAGAATTGCTAATGACTGTCATATTTCTCAGATAGAATTTAGATCGCAACTAGTGCGTACCCTACTGAAATTTAGTGGACAAGAAGAAATTATCTATAATCCTTTGGATATTCCATCATCTTCTCACTCTTCCTATGGTCGCCCCTCTAGAACTGCCTTACCAAACGACATACGATTTGATAATATTGGGCATATTATTGTTAGAGATTTGAACAGTGCAAGAAAAAATGTAGGTTCTGTAAAAGTAACACTATTTACCTGTGTAGAAAATGTATGGTTCATCTGCATCCAGATTGTTTCGAAAATTTTCATAAGAAGTAATGGTTGTTTTCTTTCGTATTCCAATTTTTAACAATATATTAATCATTATTTTCTTCATAGCATGTTGTTTATAAACTTTTGTAACCAACTATATCTTTTACTGGTTTCGGCCAAAGGTGCGTATACGCACCTATGTATTTTGGCTTAAAAACCGGGAATAAAATTTTTTAATGAAAACTTTTCTTAATTAATGTATTTTAAGCAATATTCAATAGACATGTCCATAAGTAGAAGTTTTTTTATTGGGTTGGCCGTTAATGGGTTAATGTATGATTTGGAGGTTTGTAACTTTTTATGTTAAATATTACGCCCAAAAAAGTAATTGACTACTTACCAACTCGTTAAATAGTATTAAAGCTTGAAACCAAGTAATTCCAAGTCGGCGTATAAATGTTACATGTAAATTTCGATTTAAAAATATGTAACAATGTGTTCGAATGAATTCAGTTATTTTGCTACTCAGTTTATGTCACTATCGGCATAAAGCCCTGACAAAATAAAACACCTAATGCCTTGAAACTAACCTGTTTCTCCAAAGTGATTTTTCTTTACTCGATAGGGGTTCGAAGAATTCTTTTCAAGCACAATAGCGAAATTTGTAGTAAGTATTCTAGCTCCCTCACACTTTTAATTGCTTGACACAACACCAAGGCATATTTATGTGGCCTGGCGTCCACCTAATTTAAAAATAAAAATAATAATGAACTAAATTAATTTAGAACTTTTTACCACTCAGACCTAAAAATTTACACTGTTTCTCATACCGGATAAGCCAGCCTTACGGCGAATTTTTAACAATTATATAAATCCATTTTCGTTGGAGTGGTATAGGTTGTTGCTGGTTTAATTTAATTAATCTGTACCATTGTTTTGGCCGGTTTGTTTATACATAACCTGTCACGCTGTGTCAACCATGTGAGCAAGTGCAGTGTTGCCAGATAGCTAGAATACCTACGTAGTTGGTAAATAATTTGTTTAATTAAATCTTATAACTTGAAAATCTTATAATTGAACCTTATTATGAAATAACCCTATGCGTCATCCGAGGTATTAACACATCTTTTACGTAGTTAGACCACCGATTAGGCCCATATAGTTACAAATAAGGGGGTCACATGACCTGTCAAGAATAGGTTTGACAACGGCTACGCTCCATGTCATAGGCACCCGTGATGTCTAAGGCCGGATTTGGAGGCCAATACGCGAATGTTGGTTTTTCGGGATCCTGCGTTGTGCGTACCGGTGATGTCATACTTAATCAAAATTAAATATCGAATGTCATAACTATATAACCTTTTTAAGTAGCATTTGATCATTTGGGATGATGGATTATTGGGTAACGGATGCAATTGGAGGCGTGAAGTTGTTGGTTTGGCAAGTTTGGTGTACCTGGGTGACCTTACGTCGGCCATCTTGGGCAGACGTGGTCGGTACTGCCACCGAGTGCGGAATGGCTTAAGACATCGGTTGGTAGGGCGGTGAGTTTACCTTAAGAGAACGAAGGGACTAAACGTCCTCTTTAACAAAAAGGCTCTGACCAGAGCAGGTGCTTTTAGCGTGTAGCGCCTTAAAGAGAAGTTTGAATTGAAAAATTCTCCCGAAAGGGATTAACTCTTGTAGGCCTTATGTAAGTGGCTTGTCTAGTTAATGTGAGGTTTCACGAAGACGTGTTGGTTGGATTGCCTGTTTTTTTGTGGAACGGTCTAGCTGCCACGTGGACGGAGAGTACTCCGGATTCTACGCTAATTGGGCTCCTGGGGAGGAGAAGAGCAATTTTGTCTGAAACCCTACCCATCTAAAAGGTAATATATTGTGTTTTAAAGCCTACTTTCCTAGTTTAAGGGTGATTGTTGGTGGTTATAACACCAGTAAGTAATAAATTGTAGTTTAGCAGTCAATCTGCGACATGGGGTACTGTCAATTTTTTTGTAACACATTTTCCATTTTTTTATTGCCGTTAATAATTTTTTATGAAATTCATTTTTTTATTTCCGTTAATAATTTTTTATGAAACTCGTTTAGAGGCTATTTTATGTATATAAGGGGGATAATATTAAAAAGCCACATGGCATTTAAGGGGCTAAAATTAATAAATGAAAAAAACCTTGCAGGAGCCATTTTGTCCACGAGGCTTTGGGAATTTCATTTTCATTTTTTTTGGTACCAAGTTGGTACCCAATGTAGAGGCTATTTTATGTATATAAGGGGATGATATTAAAAAGCCACATGGCATTTGAGGGGCTTAAATTAATAAATGTAAAAAATGCCTTGCCGTCGCCATTTTGTCGAAAAGGCTTTGGGATTTTAATATTCATTTTTTTGGTACCAAGTCGGTACCCAATGTACTAAAAGAGTGTAAGAAGTTGTTCTCTTTTGGGGTTTTTATTTTCCACTTCTGGATTTATCTTTTTCCACTACTGGATTTAATTCTATATCTACCCGAGGGGTACGGGCCATTATGGTTCGTGGGGTCCCACTGGTTGTGAGCTGCGTCACGACGCCCTGGTGATTTGGTCCCAGGCCGCTATGGATTTGTGGCGTTAAATGTTTAGATAAGTGTTTTTTTTATTATTGGGTGCATACGGGTTACTGCCCTGACTTTAAAGTGATATTTTAAATGAACATCTGTTGCCGGAGTTGCAATGCCATTTGTTATGATTAGTGATGGGCCTTATCGCTTATGTTAAGAATCAAGTTATTCCATTATGAATTATTGCAAATATCGGATTTTCATAATTTAAATTGTCTGAATAATCAAATGATAAAAATTGTTTTAATAATCAAATTACTAGTTAATTTTATTTTGAATTGTCCCATCACTAGTTATTTTTTTTTTTTTGTCTCCATTTCTTCTTAGGTAACAGGTATGACCTAGCGTTGTTTTAATACTGCCATTTTTTTCCTCTTTTTCTTTCAGCGTTTTATTTGGTTAACTTGCTGCAATAATATTAATTTCCGATTGCAATTAGCAGTGGTTAAACAATTATGGTCATGCTTGTTGCAACATGTTTTCTTTATTCAATTTGAATGCTTAAAATAATCAGTTTACTTATAAATTTCCTCAATTACTTTTTCATGAAATTATGTTTGTTTCTTTATTTTGCGGCATTGTCGACTTATTATTAGCGATTCATTTTTAATATTAGTGATAAATTAATGATACATATTGGTGTGAAATACTACGTTCTCGTATACCATGGTACACGCGTACAAGGTTTACCTAATCTGATTTTTTTTGTTTTTTTTTATTTTGTAACTTATTGACATTGAACCTTACTTTGATCCTGAAGTATTATGATTATTTTTTGAAAATTTATCGTGTTATACACTTGACTGTTTATTTAATACTTTTCTTTTATAAAGCGGTAGCCTAGCTTTCCCATATAAGGCACATGGAAGATTATAAGGTAATGGCTGACTTCTACTGACCTGCTATTGTGATGTACTGAATTTAAAAGGAAAAATTAAGAAAATCTTTTCCGCGGTGTCAAAGCCTTGTTTAAATTACACCATCTGACCATTATTAGCTTATTTTTATGGGATACTAGCCTTGTATGGTTTAGTCTAGGTTATGTACGCCATACGCTCTATTGTAAATTTTATTTTCATCATATGGACCAATTTATGAATTAGTGTTAATATCGAGTTACCATATTTTAAAATTTCTCATTATAAACCTTTTTTTTTTTTTTTTTTTGACATTTACTTACCGTTTGGTCAAGTACCTCAGCGCCCAATAAATGTGTTTATTGTCTAGCAGAAGCAGACGGTGTTTTATTGCCCTATAATACCTCAACCAAACCTATTTATTTAGCTTTTATTATTTATTTTTTTTATCAATTACCCTTAAGGATTCTTGATATCGAGGACCTTCTAGTTTGGGTTTGCGGGTTTAATTTTTTATATAGGTACAAACTAGTGGCGCCCTGGTCAAGATTTGACCCACTCCCACGCCGACTAGCAGTCGCGAGCACATGTTACGTTGGCCGCATTCTTAAGGGTAGGTAATATTTTTAGGTGGTACTTTAAGAATTCATTAAAATTCTTCAATAGGGTATAAAACGTAACAATTGGCGCCCAACGTGGGGCTATTTTTGCTATTTTTGCTATTTTTGGCCATTTTTGGCTATTTTTGCTATTTTTTTCAGAAAATTTTTTTACATATTTGATTTCTCTTTTACGTCCTGAAGGTTTGGTTGAGATTTGGGGTAATACTGCACATGCTTTTGCGAACGTGTACATTTTGTTTTCTTTTCGAATTAAGTGAAGTTACCGTTCGGTGAGTGAATAGTGCCCGTTTTTTTTTGTGAAAAATATTAGTTTTCCATCATGTCACGAAAAATACACGTCAACAGGCTAACTCAGGATGAGCTTACGTACGAGCTCGCCGTCAGAGGAATTGCTGGAGGTAATTGTGAAGAGATGAGGCATCGCTTGACACTTGCTTACCAAATGGAGAAAACTGGAGATAGTATAAAGTATCCGGAGTACCCATATTCTTTTGACGAAGATGCTGAAGTCGTGGACAGCAAGATTAAAGAATTGACACCGGCTATTGCTAAATTTTCGGCGAGCACAAAAAGCGGAAGTTTCAAAAAGTATCAAACAAAGCTCTCGCATGTATTGAACAGGCTTGATAATATGGATCCGGGATCTTCTCCAGCCAAGGCAAAGAGTAAATCCGAATGGGTTGCTATGACTCTTACCTTGCTTAAGAAACTGACTGATCAGGCTGAGAAATTTGAAGGAAGCAAGCAGTTGGTTCCGCCTTCCTTGGATCTTTTAGAGAACGAGGCTGGTGGATCTAGTGCGCTCCAGGAAGAGGATGACAGCGATACCGGAGATGAAGGCGAGAAAAGCTTTGCTGCAAATCTACAGCAAGCAGCAAATTCTTCTGCTCTTAGCCCGAATACGGCGATAGCAAACACAAGAACGACTTTTACCCGGACAGTATTCCCAAGTAAATGGAATCTTCAGTTCTCAGGAGACAAGAAGGGACTTTCTCTTAGTGCTTTCTTGGAGAAGTGTGAGGAACTTCGAGTTGCCAGACATGTTCCGAAAGAAGTGCTTTTAGACTCAGGCATTGATTTATTTGTAGGTAAGGCATATCAATTCTATATAGCCTATCGAAGCGAGGTTTCCACCTGGGATGAGTTCGTTAATTTGTTGCGTGAAGAGTTTCAACCTACCAATTACAACGAGAAATTGTTTGAAGAAATTCGTAAGAGGACTCAAGGACCTGAGGAAAGTATAGGAATTTATTTAGCTGTGATGTCAGGTTATTTCAAGAGACTTACTTGTCCAATTTCGGAAGAAGCAAGATTGAAAATTCTCGTAAGGAACTTAGCACCTTTTTATCAAAGTCAACTAGCTTTGGTTGATATTACCTCAATAAGCCAACTCCGTACACTGTGTAGGCGTTTGGAGGAACGGAGAGAATCAGTTGAGAGCTATGCACAGCCTCCCAGGCGTGGAAATTTGTTGGAACCAGACTTGGCTTATGTTGATGAAGAACCAAATATATCTACCGTGCGGGTTCAGGAGGCAAACGCTACTTCGGAAAATAAAGAAGTTATCTGTTTTCGTTGTAAGAAACCTGGCCACCGAGCTGTTGGTTGCGCGCTGCCGAAACCAAAGTTCTGTTTCCGTTGTAAGAAGGAAGGAGTGACTGTGAAGACTTGTCCTAATTGTAGGTCGGGAAACGCCGAAAGGCGCTCCTAGGTCAAGTTTCTGACTTAGAGAGCGCAAGCAATTGTAGTCTACGTCCAATACTTGACTTTGTCTTAGAACATGCGCAAGGAGATGAAAGGCCATATCTTAGGGTAGATGTACTAGGCAAACCGATTCTTGGGTTACTGGATTCTGGAGCTTCTCGGACAATTCTTGGAAGCACTGGTTGGAAATTAGTGGAAAGTTTATCATTTAAGTTGGACAAGAGTCAAACCCCAACTTGTAGAGTGGCAAATGGACAACGATGTTCTAGTATTGGAGTTTGCGAAATACCTATGAGGGTGAGAGATAGAGTTCTCTTAATCAAGACTATAGTCATACCTGATCTGCCTCATACTTTGATTTTAGGGGCTGATTTTTGGCGCTCTATGGGTATCGTGCCAGATTTAAGGCGTGATGAATGGTTTTTCTCCGACTTGCCTGAAATCGCTGCGGTGGAGACGTCCGAAGAAACCATTTTAACTACAGAGGAAGACGAACGCTTAAAGGAATTGTTGGATAGGAATTTTACGCTTATGGGCGATCGATTGGGATGTACTGACAAAGCAGAACACGTTATAACAACCAAGTCAAGACCTATTAAGCAACGGTATTATCGTGTCTCACCAGCTATGCAACAGCTTATAGACAAGGAGGTAGAAGAGATGCTTAAACTCGGCGTTATCGAGCCCAGTAAAAGCCCTTGGTCGTCACCGATCGTTATGGTGAAAAAGAAAGATGGTTCGCAGAGATTTTGCGTCGATTTTCGCAAACTTAATAGCGTCTCGGAAAGGGATAGCTACCCGTTGCCTCAAGTCAGCGATACCCTTGATAAATTGAGAGATGCAAAATATCTTTCTAGTCTAGACATTAAATCTGCTTACTGGCAGGTGCCTGTCGCTGAATCTTCGAAACCGTTCACTGCTTTTACTGTGCCAAATAGAGGCCTTTTCCAGTTTAAACGCCTCCCATTTGGTCTGCATAACGCACCAGCTACTTGGCAGAGGCTAATCGACAATGTGCTTGGAGCAGATCTAGAACCTCACGTTTTTGTTTATTTGGATGATATCGTTATAGTGACGCCGGACTTTGAAACTCATCTTAAAGTTCTAGAAGAGGTATTTAAGAGACTTCGAGAAGCCAATTTGACAGTCAGTAGAGAGAAATGCCAGTTCTGCCGGCCTCAGATGAAGTATCTAGGATATGTAGTGGATAGGCATGGTTTGCACGTTGATGCTGATAAGGTCAAAGCCATGTTGGAAATTCCAGCACCCAGAAATGTTACAGAGGTTAGGCGTATTGTGGGCACCTTCTCTTGGTACCGAAGGTTTATTCAAGATTTTTCTACAGCTATATCACCTATCACAGCATTACTGCGAAAATCTAAAAGGTTCGAATGGACTCCGGAGTGCGAATCAGCGTTTAGGAAAATTAAGGAATGTTTGGTTCAAGCACCAGTATTAAGCTGTCCTGATTATAAACTACCCTTTGTTGTCCAGTGTGATAGTTCTGGATATGGACTTGGAGCAGTCCTGACACAACCACAACCAGATGGCACAGAAAGGGTTATAAGCTATTTAAGTCGGAGCCTTACCAGGCAAGAACAAAACTATTCTACTACAGAACGGGAGTGTCTTGCTGTAGTATGGTCACTTGGTAAGTTGCGTCCCTATTTGGATCTTGTCAGTTTTACTGTTGTTACTGACCATTATTCTTTGGTTTGGCTGCAAAACATGAAACAACCCACTGGTAGACTTGCGAGATGGCAGGTACAGTTGCAACAGTACGATTTTACTCTTATCCATAGGAAGGGCAAAGAACACGTTGTTCCGGACATGCTTAGTAGAGCAGTTCCGAAACTTGATTTAATAGATACTGACTCACCGCCAGTAAAAGATAAATGGTATATAAAGATGATGGGATTAGTCAAGTCGAAACCTTTACAGTTTCCTGGGTGGAGAATAAGTGGTACCGGACTGTGGAAGTTTGTAAGGTGTAACTACCCTGAACTAGGACCCGAAGTAGACAACTGGAAGAAAGTGGTTGCCAAGGAAGATAGAAGAAAGGTTATAGCAGATGCTCATGAACCACCCACGTCGGGGCACATGGGCGTGTACAAGACCTTTTCACGTATCGCTGAGAAATTCTATTGGCCTAAGATGAGGAACGACATTTCGAGATTCGTCAGTCGTTGTGTAACTTGTTTACAACACAAATCACAGACTGGTCCTCTCAACGACCTTGGGAAGTTATTTCCACGGATCTTCTAGGACCCTTGCCAAGATCAAAACAAGGACACACATTTCTGTTAGTGGTGACAGACTACCACAGTAAATTTTCGCTCCTTTGTCCACTTCGCAGAGCCTCTTCAGAAGCGGTTTGTCGTTTCATCGAACAGAACGCTTTCCTGTTGTTCGGAGTCCCTTCCACTATTCTTTGTGACAATGGACCACAATATCGTGGAAAACCATTTTTGAGGCTGGCTGAAAATTATAAAGTTCGACTGAAGTTCAATGCCAACTACCATCCTCGAGCAAATCCAACTGAGAGAGTAAATCGGACGTTGAAAAGTATGCTGAGCATGTACATTTCGGATAATCATAGAGATTGGGATGTTAACATAGACAAGATAGCTTGCGCACTTCGTACTTCGACTCATGAGACTACAAAGCTTAGTCCTTACGTTGTCAACTTTGGACGACAAATGATTTTATTTGGGGATGAGTATAAGCAGAAGAATATCCCAGAAGTAGATGAGCAAACTGAACTCAGCGTCAAACGCCGCTCAGAAGTGATGGGTAAGATATTTGACGATGTTAGGTTACGCCTAGAGGTGGCGGGAAAGCAGAGCGTCGAGCGTTACAATCTGCGTTGTCGGCACGTGGAATATCTTCCCAATCAGCTAGTTTATCGGAAAAATTACGCCCTCTCAGACGCTTCGAAATTTTTCGCACGAAAACTGGCACCCGAGTATTTAGGCCCTTTTACTATTCGTAAACGTGTTTCTCCATGGACTTATGAATTGCAGGATGAGTTTGGAAATTCAAAAGGGATTTGGCACATTAAGGACCTAAAGGATCCAGTGAATTTGGAAGACTAATAAACAGACGTGTTTTAGCAAATACTATTGTATATATTTCACTTAATTTTAGTTAAAAAAAATATACATATATATATTTCAGATTTTTTTTTTTGTACGAAAGGGGGGAAATTGTTACATGTAAATTTCGATTTAAAAATATGTAACAATGTGTTCGAATGAATTCAGTTATTTTGCTACTCAGTTTATGTCACTATCGGCATAAAGCCCTGACAAAATAAAACACCTAATGCCTTGAAACTAACCTGTTTCTCCAAAGTGATTTTTCTTTACTCGATAGGGGTTCGAAGAATTCTTTTCAAGCACAATAGCGAAATTTGTAGTAAGTATTCTAGCTCCCTCACACTTTTAATTGCTTGACACAACACCAAGGCATATTTATGTGGCCTGGCGTCCACCTAATTTAAAAATAAAAATAATAATGAACTAAATTAATTTAGAACTTTTACCACTCAGACCTAAAAATTTACACTGTTTCTCATACCGGATAAGCCAGCCTTACGGCTAATTTTTAACAATTATATAAATCCATTTTCGTTGGAGTGGTATAGGTTGTTGCTGGTTTAATTTAATTAATCTGTACCATTGTTTTGGCCGGTTTGTTTATACATAACCTGTCACGCTGTGTCAACCATGTGAGCAAGTGCAGTGTTGCCAGATAGCTAGAATACCTACGTAGTTGGTAAATAATTTGTTTAATTAAATCTTATAACTTGAAAATCTTATAATTGAACCTTATTATGAAATAACCCTATGCGTCATCCGAGGTATTAACACATCTTTTACGTAGTTAGACCACCGATTAGGCCCATATAGTTACAAATAAGGGGGTCACATGACCTGTCAAGAATAGGTTTGACAACGGCTACGCTCCATGTCATAGGCACCCGTGATGTCTAAGGCCGGATTTGGAGGCCAATACGCGAATGTTGGTTTTTCGGGATCCTGCGTTGTGCGTACCGGTGATGTCATACTTAATCAAAATTAAATATCGAATGTCATAACTATATAACCTTTTTAAGTAGCATTTGATCATTTGGGATGATGGATTATTGGGTAACGGATGCAATTGGAGGCGTGAAGTTGTTGGTTTGGCAAGTTTGGTGTACCTGGGTGACCTTACGTCGGCCATCTTGGGCAGACGTGGTCGGTACTGCCACCGAGTGCGGAATGGCTTAAGACATCGGTTGGTAGGGCGGTGAGTTTACCTTAAGAGAACGAAGGGACTAAACGTCCTCTTTAACAAAAAGGCTCTGACCAGAGCAGGTGCTTTTAGCGTGTAGCGCCTTAAAGAGAAGTTTGAATTGAAAAATTCTCCCGAAAGGGGATTAACTCTTGTAGGCCTTATGTAAGTGGCTTGTCTAGTTAATGTGAGGTTTCACGAAGACGTGTTGGTTGGATTGCCTGTTTTTTTGTGGAACGGTCTAGCTGCCACGTGGACGGAGAGTACTCCGGATTCTACGCTAATTGGGCTCCTGGGGAGGAGAAGAGCAATTTTGTCTGAAACCCTACCCATCTAAAAGGTAATATATTGTGTTTTAAAGCCTACTTTCCTAGTTTAAGGGTGATTGTTGGTGGTTATAACACCAGTAAGTAATAAATTGTAGTTTAGCAGTCAATCTGCGACATGGGGTACTGTCAATTTTTTTGTAACACATTTTCCATTTTTTTATTGCCGTTAATAATTTTTTATGAAATTCATTTTTTTATTGCCGTTAATAATTTTTTATGAAACTCGTTTAGAGGCTATTTTATGTATATAAGGGGGATAATATTAAAAAGCCACATGGCATTTAAGGGGCTAAAATTAATAAATGAAAAAAATGCCTTGCAGGCGCCATTTTGTCCACGAGGCTTTGGGAATTTCATTTTCATTTTTTTTGGTACCAAGTTGGTACCCAATGTAGAGGCTATTTTATGTATATAAGGGGGATGATATTAAAAAGCCACATGGCATTTGAGGGGCTTAAATTAATAAATGTAAAAAATGCCTTGCCGTCGCCATTTTGTCGAAAAGGCTTTGGGATTTTAATATTCATTTTTTTGGTACCAAGTCGGTACCCAATGTACTAAAAGAGTGTAAGAAGTTGTTCTCTTTTAGGGTTTTTATTTTCCACTTCTGGATTTATCTTTTTCCACTACTGGATTTAATTCTATATCTACCCGAGGGGTACGGGCCATTATGGTTCGTGGGGTCCCACTGGTTGTGAGCTGCGTCACGACGCCCTGGTGATTTGGTCCCAGGCCGCTATGGATTTGTGGCGTTAAATGTTTAGATAAGTGTTTTTTTATTATTGGGTGCATACGGGTTACTGCCCTGACTTTAAAGTGATATTTTAAATGAACATCTGTTGCCGGAGTTGCAATGCCATTTGTTATGATTAGTGATGGGCCTTATCGCTTATGTTAAGAATCAAGTTATTCCATTATGAATTATTGCAAATATCGGATTTTCATAATTTAAATTGTCTGAATAATCAAATGATAAAAATTGTTTTAATAATCAAATTACTAGTTAATTTTATTTTGAATTGTCCCATCACTAGTTATGTTTTTTTGTCTCCATTTCTTCTTAGGTAACAGGTATGACCTAGCGTTGTTTTAATACTGCCATTTTTTTTCCTCTTTTTCTTTCAGCGTTTTATTTGGTTAACTTGCTGCAATAATATTAATTTCCGATTGCAATTAGCAGTGGTTAAACAATTATGGTCATGCTTGTTGCAACATGTTTTCTTTATTCAATTTGAATGCTTAAAATAATCAGTTTACTTATAAATTTCCTCAATTACTTTTTCATGAAATTATGTTTGTTTCTTTATTTTGCGGCATTGTCGACTTATTATTAGCGATTCATTTTTAATATTAGTGATAAATTAATGATACATATTGGTGTGAAATACTACGTTCTCGTATACCATGGTACACGCGTACAAGGTTTACCTAATCTGATTTTTTTCTGTTCTTTTTTTATTTTGTAACTTATTGACATTGAACCTTACTTTGATCCTGAAGTATTATGATTATTTTTTTGAAAATTTATCGTGTTATACACTTGACTGTTTATTTAATACTTTTCTTTTATAAAGCGGTAGCCTAGCTTTCCCATATAAGGCACATGGAAGATTATAAGGTAATGGCTGACTTCTACTGACCTGCTATTGTGATGTACTGAATTTAAAAGGAAAAATTAAGAAAATCTTTTCCGCGGTGTCAAAGCCTTGTTTAAATTACACCATCTGACCATTATTAGCTTATTTTTATGGGATACTTGCCTTGTATGGTTTAGTCTAGGTTATGTACGCCATACGCTCTATTGTAAATTTTATTTTCATCATATGGACCAATTTATGAATTAGTGTTAATATCGAGTTACCATATTTTAAAATTTCTCATTATAAACCTTTTTTTTTTTTTTGACATTTACTTACCGTTTGGTCAAGTACCTCAGCGCCCAATAAATGTGTTTATTGTCTAACAGAAGCAGACGGTGTTTTATTGCCCTATAATACCTCAACCAAACCTATTTATTTAGCTTTTATTATTTATTTTTTTATCAATTACCCTTAAGGATTCTTGATATCGAGGACCTTCTAGTTTGGGTTTGCGGGTTTAATTTTTTATATAGGTACAAACTAGTGGCGCCCTGGTCAAGATTTGACCCACTCCCACGCCGACTAGCAGTCGCGAGCACATGTTACGTTGGCCGCATTCTTAAGGGTAGGTAATATTTTTAGGTGGTACTTTAAGAATTCATTCAAATTCTTCAATAGGGTATAAAACGTAACATAAAAACACAAATATATAAGCAATGTTGAAAAGCAATTACAACAATTAACATAAGCTGAACTTCAAAAATACTCTTAAAACATTTTACGATTTTGTCAAGTCGTAAAGCCAATATCTCTATTTTTTGAAAGGTTTATAATAAATTTTCATAAGTTTGTGAATTTTTAAATTTAAGTTCTAACACTTCTTCCTGGGCCCAATAATATCTACTTTTTACAGCTAGTAACAAAGTAGACATAATAATGCACATCAAAACGGGATAATACAACAAAATAAAACCTGCAAATGGGTACCAGGAAAACAAACTAGAAATAATGCCTCTTTTCATTTGTCTCGTCCAGTAAATAAATCCAACGTAAGTTTCTAGAAACATTCCTATGGTAAAAAATAATAAATAATATAATTTGCCATTTTGACGTATTTTTTTCTCAAAATTTGATCTTTTTGTAAGTAATAATTCATCTACCAATGAAAATTCGCGGAAAAGTTGCTGCCAAGTAGTTTTTTTGTTATAAGAATTAATAAATGCATTCAGCATTATTAGGGTTTCGGTTAATATTAACGTTGACGCCAATATTCGAAAAGCAATCTCAAATTTCCTTAAACCTTTATCCTGCTCTCTTATAGTTGCACCGGAAAGAAGTATTGTTAAAATCACAAAAAGCATTACTTTCTTTTTGTAAAGATGTTCTTTGATTAAAGTGTTGTTCTGAAAATTAAAATAGGGAAAAATACAAACAATTTGTGCAAACTTTGCCATGGAAACAAAAAAGATTTTTCTTTTCTTGGACTCCATACTCATTACCCTTCTAGCCTTGCTTAATTACTTATGATAATATACGCCTATTGCGACATAAAAACATATTAATATTTTTTTCATATTTTATTGCTTTCATTTATTTTGTTGTGAAGCGCTAGAGCAATTATCAGGCAGTATTCATTATTAATTTAATTACTTAACAATAACCGATTGTTTTGCCAACCTACTGTTCTGCTAAGACTTTTGCCTGATTGTTTCTGTCAAAAGTACTGCTGTAACAATAGACAGCAGTGGACATTGTTAATAAAAATATAAAAAATCTAAGCTGTTTTTATAGTCCGGGAGGCCACAGCAAAAAACCAAGCCTATAGGAAAACGGCAGAAAACTTTTTTTATATTATTATAAACAATAGTCAATCCAAAGCGGCACTGCTGCCTCAGCTCAGCGAGTTCAAATTCCTTTTTTTTTACCTTAAAAAAAATGTGAAAAATCGTTTTTTTAATACAACTCAAAACTATTGATTTTAGGAAAAAAAGTATACAATCTAAATTGATGATCTAATAAAACTTCGTTAGTTTTTCTTTATATTTGTTTTTGTAGCCCTTTAAGTTTTTGAGATATTAACAAATCCCCCACGATAAACACGAACTTACGGTCAGACATTGGAAAAGGACGTAACGCGTTTAACTAAAGTCGATAAAATCTGTTGCCAGCTTGAAGTGAATTTAAACATTTCTAAATAAAATTGCCTTTAAGTTCTATATTTATAATAAAAAATGGGCATAAAAATAAATAGATTACTAGATTTGGCTTTAAAAAATAAATAATTTAAAGATAATTGTGCTACATAAACCATTTTTTATTTATTTTTATTTGGTTAAATACGTTTCGCATTGCTACATTTCGCCCGCAAAGGAATTTCGCAGGCGTAATATGGCAATGCCGCTTCAACGCGCCTAGGAATTTTACAACCGGTCCGTTGATAAATGGAATGAACCTGATTAGGTGTAGTGCGACGTTGCCCTGGATTTTTTTAAGTGTTTTGTGGTGTTTTTATTAAAACTATCTGTTAAAACTATTTACAAACTTATATTAAAAACTCTAAAATGGTGCGTGAATGTGTTTTGTGTAAAAAATTGGACTATTTACACGAAGATGTGTCTTTTCATAGGTAAGTTAGGTTCTGTTTGCTAGGCGATGATTTACCAAGGTCAGTGGCGTAGATTTACAATAGCCTGAAGGAAAGTAACTAGACCAAAGGTTATTTATGCATTGTACTTGTTTTATTATTTTTATTAGAATATTATCGAATTTATTAGTTTGTGAGTAGGTTTATAATATTGTGGGAAAAATTATACATTATACAAAAGGATCTTCTAATATTTTAGGTTTCCCTCAGATCCAATAACAAGAAACATTTGGTTTTCTCTTGTGGGAATTGAAGAGGGACAATATTTACCAAAGCACCCTGTGCTATGCTCAGACCGTTTTGATCCACAGGAGATTTTGATTAAGGCAAACAATAGCAAATATTTAAGGCCTGGAGCCATCCCAAAAATTTTACATCATATATTTGACAATCAATCTGTTGATGGAAGGTAATTATTATAGACTAATACATTCAAATTATTGTTAACGTTGTTTTGTATATTTACGAATCTTCGTAAACTTTGGTTCTTGATTTAAAAACACATCATTTTTTGGTGTAGGTCTATCTAATAACGTTTGAGCTTTTATGTTTAAAACAAGTACATCTTTTTGACCTATTCATTTTTTAACTTAATTAATATAACTGTATTTTTAGCTCTGACTCCACTTTACTTGAGACTCCCCCTAGGAAAGTGAAAGGGTATGTAATTAATATGGTCTTACAAAATCAGCAAAAGTTTTCTAAAGGTTTTCACGTATTTATTTTTTTAATTTAATTAATTTTTAGGGATGAAGACATATCCATGGATAATTGGGTGTATGATTTATCAAAAAATTTGACCACAGCGAGCGCTGCAATCAATTTAGCTGTCCCCAAAATATATTTTGCAACATGCCAATACAATTTTTCGAAATTTTGAAAGATAATGCTTAATTTTGCGATTTTCTAAAAAAAAAAACAAATTTGACAGCTAAAAAAAGTCACGCGATCATCCTTATACAGGGTGCCACAGATTCAAGTACATGCATGGGGAACTTGGAAACCGGAAGAGATACAAAGTCGGTTAAATTATTGAAAAGTTGCCCATTTAGGTGCCTAACAACATGCCTTTTAGAAAGTTGTAAAATTCCGAGTACTTCCGGAGATATCCGGAAAAAACCGAAATTTGCCGATTTCGTTTTTATTTTTTTTTCTGCGTTATTTAAAGAAATATGGAAAATTAAAAGACAATTTTTTATGGCGACTCTACAAAACAGCGTTGAGAGATTTTTGGTACGACGTTTCGTTTTCGTTAAACCATCATCAACTTTATTTTTTTAAATACGGCAATCAATTGTTTATTGCATTTTTTTTTTGAAGCAGTTATAATCCCAATTACAATGATGTATAACACTTAATATTTTTCTGTTAAATAAACATATTTTTCATAAGAGACAATTAGTTAGACAAGGAATGCACAACATTTCTTATAGCGGCGTTTCATATTTGTTAAAAAATATTAAGTGTTATACATTTTTGTTATTGGAATAATAAGGGGTTCAAAAAAATGAAATAAAAAAACCAGGTCCCTATTTAAAAAAATAAAGTTGATGATGATTTAACGAAAACGAAACGTCGTGCGGAAAATCTCTTAACTCTGTTTTGTAGAGCTTAAAAAGTGACCAGGAGAAAGTATCTTTTGTTTTTCCATATCTCTTTAAATAACTTCAGAAAAAAATAAAAACGAAATCGGCAAATTTCGTTTTTTTTTTCGAATATCTCCGAGAGTACTCGGAATTATGCAACTTTCTAAAGTGGATATGGTTAGTTACGTAAATACACAACATTGCCATAATTTAACCGACTTCATATCTCTTACGGTATCCGAGATCTCCATGCATGCACTCGAATCTGTGGCACCCTGTATACATTATTTGGCATTATTTTTCAAACAAAACTTTTGGCAAAAAAAAATTACCCGAATTAATTGGGGAACATTTTTCCCATTTGATGCGGACTTTATGGACACTGTATATTATCTTAGGAATAAGTAGATAATTTTTTATTTTGCCTTATATCTAATATTCTATGTTATTTTTTGTGTACCGTATATAATAAAAAGTATCCCCAGTTTTTGTCTTTTTTTTATTAATTTGTGGCCCACATTATTCTTAATTTATAGCAGAAAAGTAATTTTGTTTAAATTACCAATATACCAAAAATATTTTATGTTTTTTTAGAATAAAATATTTTATAACTATTTATGTTGCTAATCAATATTTTTTAATAAACTAAAATTAAAAGGATCACCATAATTAGAACGATTTAAAAATTAATATTTTTAATAAAGTTATATCTAATCGAAACATCTAACATAAACCATACGCCACTGGTCGAAACTGCAAGGCTCCGTACAATGTTGCCTTGATCAGTCCTAATTTATCTTCTATCCTTTTTCCCCTTATATGATTTTATTGATAATGTCTGGGACAAAACAAAGTGTCACTTATGAATGAAATGTTAAGTCTTTTCTTTCTTTCGTCTGAGGATATTAACGATTTAAATTAAAAATAAGAACGCAAATATCTAAAAAACTAAATGAGTTACGAGAAAATGTAATAAACCAAAAATATGGCTTTTAGTAAGTTCTATAAAAAAGGTAATATACATATTTTTAATTAAATAAGTATTAAAGGTGATATAAGCAAAAAAAGTGATTTGTGCCCTTAAATATTTCGATTATAACAATATTTTTTTCTGGTACAAGTAAGTATACCAGCTCCGATCCATTTAAAAATATTCAAAATGTTCTATTTATTAAATGAAACAAGCTAATACACATGTGCCTCGAGGCAATGGGGGATAACCTAGTGGCACGGATATTTTATTTAATTTTTTTTGGTTTAATAACTGTACCCATTCCGATCTATTTGAAACTCTAACTAAAATAAAATTTAATCTTTATTTTATTTAAAAAAATGCCTCCTTTATCTGGGTGTTATATACCTGACAGGACGCTTAACATTTCTCCATCTCCTATGCTACTATGTGTATAGTAGGGTGACCGCAAAAAATCGATGTCAGAATTTTGTTCGTCTGGACCCCACAAAACGATTCCCCTTTCCAGATATTGAGATAGCCGAAATTTGAGCTCGATTAAACGACGTTAACCCGTGCCGCTCGTCGCTCAAAGTTTGAAAAAATCCCAATTTTTGGCCAAAAAGCTGACATAATAAGCCATAACTCAAGAACGGTAACTGTTATGTTTATATATATAATAAACAACTATTTATTTCTACTATTGTTTTATTGTATTCTTTGGTCAATCACATATTATAATTATGAGGACAGTAATGGTCACATTTACAATTTTCTACTAATCACATTTTCTCACTATCTCGTCAAGGGCTCAGCAACAACTGTTCTTCTGTGCATGTGCACCACATAGTTCAACTTCCGCAACAAGGACAGAAACTACATGAATATAAATGCGCGGCTTGTGCCGCTAAATTCCAACCTGACACCTACACCCTTAAAATATTTTGTAGTCTTTAAACCTCAAGGGTGTCCTTTTTATTCTTTCTGTTCTTGTGGCTGAAGTTTGCTTTATTACAGTTACATTTCTATCACTATCTTTATCATTCATACCAGTACAAGAAACACTAGGACTTATAACATTTGTAAGTCTATTGTTTGACATATTTTCTGTAAAATTATTATTATTAAAACTTGACAAATTTTCCTGATTAGGTATATTACAAGTTTGGACATTTACATTTTGTCCCTCTATTACATGTAAAGCAATTTTAGAATTTGATTGTTCGACCTATTCCCCCTCATTATCAGAAGCACATTTTTCTTTTTCTACCCCTGATGTTTTTTTTTGTATCTCGGTGTGAGTTTGTTTTTCAATTGTTTTGGAGTGTGACTGTTGGTCTTCCCACTCCCTTCTGCAGTGTCTTTCTCTTATTTGGTTTGTGTGTCTTTTCCATACCCTTCCATCCTTAATTTTACAAAGGTATACTGACCTACCAGTTCTCTCGACTACTACAGCTTCTAGCCATTCCTTCCTATTTACTTTTCTGTAATCTCTTACAAAATTGTTGTTCCTTTTCCGAATTCTCGTTTTCTTTTGATTTTGCTTGTTGCTGGTCTTGTCGCAGTTTTTT
>JAHBCN010006728.1:0-47324 GCA_019359885.1 Listronotus oregonensis
GTATCTTTTAATTAAAAAGCAGTTTACGTCTTTACACTGACAATAAAAGAAATTCCAGGATTTAAAAAATATATTTTTATGTGTAAAGGCTTTTTTTTTAACTGCTTTAAATCAAAAAGTTTTTATTTATTTTAACCATGATGAATACTTCTTTTTATACATTTACAGTTTGCATTGGAACTTTAAATTGAAGACGTTTATTACACAGTGGATCATGCCGAAAAAAAATACCTTTTGAGCATATTCCCCATTTAGATCATGCTTTGTAAAATTTTCCCCTTACAAGAACAAACTTTTTGTGTCACGAAAGCAGTGGCGGCTCGTGAAGAAAAGCTCTGAAACGCTGCTTTCCCAGAAAAAAAAAATCATAAACAGACAAAATATGTTTACATTTTATTTTTATATTTATTATAAATAATTTTAAACAAATATGTACTTCTACACATATTTATTATATTTATTTTAAGAAAATATAAGCGTAACATCAAATATTTAAAACAAATTATACTGCTCGAAATCTACGTTCTTATCGGGCAGCCCTCGTACTAGACCGTTAAATCATTTCACTCCGCAATTCGATAGGTTTTCGAAACGCAATGACAACGCGACGACGCCACGGCTTGCTTCGGGGTTTTGCATATTTGCCCACAGCTCCTCTCTGAATCTAAAAGTAAGGAGGATGATAAACATCGCAGCACCTAGGCCTTAGTAGGCCCATTGTGCCACCTTCCAAAGGGAGCTCCTCACTCAGTACGTTGCCCATTCCACTGATTTAAAATAGGTGATCACACCTGCCACGTTTGTGTTCGATTCTTCTTTGATGTCAGTTATGTAGAGGTTGTTAAATATGATGCAATAGAGTCCACTTTCGCCTGCAGTAGTGGAAGCGCACCTATCGCCTTACTTCACAAACGACGTCTCTGTGCGCCAACTCCTACGCCGGGCATAGCCGTCAAAACAACCTCCTTGATGAATATATCATGGGGTGTGAGATTTAGAATAACCTCCATGCCCCTAGTTGGTGTTGTTCTCAAGACTCCGGTGGTGCTGAGACAAGCCATCAGCTCGTATTCGGGTGCTTATTCCAGCCTTCGCGCTAAAAACAATCAGGCCTTTTTCTATATAGGCAGTAAAGACACAATAATTTATGCATTTAAGAAAATTTTTCATGTTTTAAAAATATTAATTACCATTCCCATGACTACATTAGAAACCAAAAGGTTTTAAGGTTAAAATCAATTAAAAGTTGCTCTTGCCATGATTGATTTATATTGAAAAAGTTATGATTAGTGCTAAAGTGATTAAAAAGAAGTGTATTGCTGACAAAAACAGATGTCTGTACTTTAATTTCAAAAAATGGGTTTGGTGTGTATTTGCTTGTATCTTAAAATAGGACTTTTTATCTAAATTGTGTATGATGTGGTTGTTTTTTGATTTAAACCGCCTAATAGCAGAAAGTAAACTTAATAACCAAAACTACTATGACTGACTTAAAGTTCAACACATAAAATCCCGTGCTTTGACCCAAAAAGGATGGATTATTGGTCCCGTTTAAAACCATATTAAAAATTATAAAAATTTTTTAAAATTAGTAGGGATAATTTATACAAATTCAAAACCCCAGTTCTGGGGGATGGGTTGTTCTGGTTGTCAAAACGGTTTTTATTTTCCCCCAAATTTATATCAGACGTGATAAATACCATATTGAAAATTATTAAAATTTTTTTAATAATTTCTACGTAGGGTAATTTAGCAAATTAAAAGCCCTCAGTTCTGGTAACTTGTTGTTCTTTTTTAAAGCACCTTTTTTTTTTCCCCAAAATATTTGACGAAAATTTCCATATTCAAAAAATTTTAAAAGGACCAACTTTTACCAGGTTAATTTAAACAATTAAAAACTTCAGGGGGTTTTTTGGTTTAAATTTTTGTTAGTTAAGCACCTTTTATTTTTCCCCCAAAAATATTTTGGGGGTAATTACCATATTCAAAATTATTAAAATTTGGTACAACTTTTACGTAGGGATAATTTAAACCAACTCAAAAGCCCTCGTTTTGCTCGGCATGGTTATTCTGGGAAAGGGTTTTATTTTCTTTAATTTATTTCAGACTAAAAATACCAAATTAAAAATTATTGAACTTTTTTAATAATTTTACGTAAATAATTTAAACCCAACAAAACCCTCAGTTCCGGGGATGGGTTTTTAGAACGGCTTTTTTTTTCCCCAATTATATTTGACGTGATAAATGCTAAAAAAAAAAGTAAACTTTTCCTTTAGGCCGCAATTTGCCGGGTTAATCAAAAAATTTATTTAAGAAATTTTTTGGGGCCCCAAACAGGCGATTTTAATACTTTTTTATGGCCTGAACTTCTCTGCAAACAGGTTTAATGGTAGGTCCAAGGTAAGGTAATAATTTTTAAAACATCTTTCTCATTTCCAGGCGACTTTATGTACAACCGTAATTTTTTGCTTTTATATGTTGAGCCCTTCCTGCTAGACGAGCCACCACTGCACAATTAAATCTTTGGTGAAGGACAAATCTCTTTCTGGACCATTTCTATCTACTTTTCAACGTATTTAGCCAAATTTCACTCGGTGATCCAGTATCGTCTATAAACATTAAAGTTCAAGAGTTGACCTCAATTTAATAAAAACTATTGTTTATTAATTTTAAACCAGAATTTAAGTTATTTAGTTAAATACGTTAATAATAAATAAAATAACTTAGAGATACTATTTATTTAAAAATGCTACCTAAATTTAAAATATCTTTAACGAGATAATTTTATTGTAGAATGTTCTTTTTACAAACAATACACACACAGTCCGAAATAAATGTAATTTATCTTTCATGTTATTGTTTCTTTTGCTTAAACAAATCGAAATCTTGAAAAATGTGTTTTTCTAAAATATCAGCGGAAAGTTTTTCGGCCGAAGATACGTATTTGGTATTCTTCCACCAAAGTAAAAAAAATAAGTTTGTGCGTCATTTGGTGTCGAAAAACAGGTATAAATGGCAATAAATAATTAAAACAGAACTGAAAAGAAGTATATAAAAAATATTTCATTATTAATTAAAACACAAGACTTAATAGTATTAATATTATCATCCTAATTTAGCTAATTAAATTAGTGTTAATGAAAACTTAAAATATTTTTTTTTTGCAGAAAATACTTTAAATGTTTTTTTACAATTAAATTTTTACTATCTTATAATTCGTCCAATTTTAATTAAGAAAAATACCGTTAATTGTTACGAATTGCGGCACCAGCTATTTTTGCCATAATAAATCAAAAAATAGAGATATTGACATGTTTTTTTTTCATTTTGTTCTATTTTAAGGCGGATTTACAAATTTTTCAAGAAAAATTAAAAAAATCGGTGTTAATTTTTATTTTGAAAATAAAAAAATATATTTTTTAAGTTTTTCGTCAGTAAAATGCATCCATTTAGGTTTAGCAATTTCTAGTAATTTGTTTTATATTCTACGTGTAAAGACAAATATTCTCAAAAAAATTAAAAATATTAATTTTTGGATTTTTTAAATATTTTTTAATCGAAAAATTGACCTTTTTGATTTTTAATGAACTTTAAGAATAAAAATATTAAACAACTCAAAAAATATAATTATGTTGATTTTACATCCCAAAAATTAGGCCTGCGGTTCTAAACGATTACCAAAATACCTAGTAAGTAACCATGGTTACGAGCAATGGAGCCTGTGAAACACATTTTTATTTCAGTTGTTTTTCTTAATCGAAAATGAACGGATTTTTATTAGGCACATTTGAAGCTTTTTAAATACATATACAACTCACCAACTTCTCTGCAAAATAAGTCAGTAACGGGTATTTTTTATGAATTTTACCCATTATTTTATAGAAGGCCATCACAAAATAAAGAAATGTATGTAAGTTATCTTTTTTTCTAATTATGTATTAAAATTTAAAATAAAAGAATTTAATTAAAATTTTTGCAATGAAAAAATATTTTCCAAGTGATATTCTTTTATTATGCTATGAAATAAAATGTGTTTTTAAATTAAATACTAATTTTAAACTATGAAATATTTTTACTTTTGAGTTTTATCATAAATTATTTATTTATTTTGTCATGTCCTACTATGAAATAACACGTAAAATTTATGAAAATTAAGCGTCATTGATTTATCTCAAAAAGTAAGTGATATAATATATATATATATATATATATATATATATATATATATATATATATATATTTTATATATATATATATATATATATTGTTTCAAAGGTGGTTTCCCCTTATAACTTTTTTATTTTTTAAGATGGGAAAATGAAATTTGGCGTATCAATTTATGACCTAAAAATGCATTGAATGGACTCCAACTTTTGAATTTTAAATGGAAAACCCTGTATTTTAATACAATGACACTTCATATGTCAACTTTTGACATTTTCCTTTAAAAATATGTAATTTTTTAAAATTTAATCTAGAGTGCAATGACGTCGTTAAAACAACCAATTTTGAATACAGGAGGCGTGGAAAAAATTTTTTATTCGTATTTTAAGTCTTTTCCACAAAGGTAAAAAGATTTCAAAATTTTGGTTCAAATGGTGGCTCGTTGGCATTTTCAAAAAAAGCATTTTTTTGTGAAAAATTTGATACCCCACACTTGGTGTTTGGAGTTAAATCAAACCTAAAAAAGCTAAAAAATAGGCCTAGTAGTTGTTTCTTTTAAGAATAATAATAATTATATTATTATTATTATTTATTATTATATTTATAGGTATTTAAATCAAAATGCCTTATTAATAAACACAGCAATACCTTTAAATAACTAACTCACATTTAATTATTAAACTACCTATGTAACATCATTGTTTTACATTAACGTTTTTGTTTATTTCCAAGCCTACCTGACAAAGTTGTTCGAACGCCACGGCCCGAATGTTTTAATAACCACTACCAACAACTACTATGCATGATTTTATGCTTTTTAAGTGTTGATTTAACTTAAAATATCAAGTGTGGGGTATCAAATTATTCACAAAAAAATGCTCTTTTTAAATATGCCAACGAGCCACCATCGTTTCATTTGAAAAAATTGAGTTATGTCTAGAAATAAAATTTTGGAATCTTTTACATTTCTGGAAAAGACATAAAATACGTCAGATAATTAAAACTTTTTTTTACGTCTCCATGAGCCAAAATTGGTTGTTTTAACGACTTCATGGCACTCTAGATTGAATTTTAAAAAATTAAATATTTTTAAAGGAAAATGTCAAAAGTTGACATATGTGGTGTCATTGTATTTAGGATGTCATTTTCTATCGAATAGGTAAAAAAAGTACAGGGTGTTTTATTTAAAATTCAAAAGTTAAGGTCATTTTCGGTAAAAACGGAAATCGTCAAAAACAATTGAACACGTCATTCAATGCATTTTTAGGTCATATACTGACATGCCAAATTTTATTTTCCTATCTTAAAAAATAAAAAAGTTATGGGGGGAACCACCTTAGAGAAACACCCGGTATATAATATAATCTAGAATAATCCGTTTTTATTTTTTTAATTGAATAGATGGTGGACCAAATACGGTCGATGCGGTGCCCAAAAATGCAAATGTTTCAATTTAACCCTCTATCTCTCTTTATATAAGAGATACCCTGGAAAACGTACGAAATCTGGACACCTGGTACTGTTATCTTTTTAAAAACATCAGTTAACTCTTATTTTTCTGAGCTGTCTTTAAATGGACTAATTTGATGGTTCAGTATCAGTCCTACAAGGCAGAATAAAGAAAAATATTCAAATGGGAAAAATATTATGGTTATCGTAAATATTAGCCAAATTTTAAACATGTTTTGCCTTTTCTTCTTCCATATAGCTAACTTTTCACTGCAAAGAACCAAATGCATTTTGGCTTTAAATCTTCTAATTCCTTTCTTCTTTACATGGTGTAAGCGCAAAATGTTTCTAGATCGTGTTTTTCATATTGTTACGATGATAGGACGAAGACAAATATAAATAGTTATATGGTAGCACCCTTAGATAAGAGAAGGTTCCAGATACATTTAGGTATTTTATAAAACTTAATAAGAACAATGTTATAGAACGTTTCTGGACTTGTGTAAAACTAAACAGGACAAAAGTTTCCAAAAATTACCTAGGAGAAATTATTTTGCCCGACATACCCTGAACTATTACCACATCATAAGTGAACACCCTGTATACCTGACGTGCGAAATATTAAAAAAATATATTCCAAACATATTTTACGTGTATCAATACCGCACCCTCTACCAAGAAATCTAAGTTCGTTATAATTTTTTATATATTATAATATAATCCATTGGAATTAAACGTTTTTACTGTATTGCCAAACAACAAGCAATTTTTTTAAATAATTTGCTTAATCCACATTGTTTTATGATTCAAGAGAAATTTAAGATTATTTTTTATGAGTGTATCATTGCTTGTCCCTATCTTTTTAATAAGTATTATCCGATTTACTCATATGATTTTGGTTAAACATAATACAACAGGTAAACGAAATATACAGGGAGCGCCAAATTTAAGGGTAGATATGGAAACTCGGAACGGTTTAGTTATGACGAAATGAAAACTACAAAATCTAAAAATATATTAATTAATGACCAGTTTGGTTCGGCATTAATTTTTCACCTTTTTGCCATCACACCATGTCAAAAACGGGTTGTGTATTTTCTCATATTTTCATCGCGACCTCTTCGGCAATAATCATTGCGTGGGGCGTACTGCGGCACCTTCTGCGTCTTTTAAAATTGAAAATATTTCGAATAGTACTACTACGCAAAGATCCAAGGATTTTTTGTCTTTAGGATTTCTTTACGCACCAGAAGACTGGTGCGTAATTTTGAAGTTTTGTTTATTGTTAATTCCGACGTTTTGTTGTTTAACCATCATCTGTAAGTTTAATTTTGTAAATACGGCCCTGAAATTTTTATTTCAACGAAAAAAATAGAATATATTCAGTTTAAATATTACACAGGAAAAGGTTAGGTGCTACTAGGGTTTTTAAGGTCGCTGATTACGACGAGGTAACTGAATCCAAATCCGGTGTTTATTTACATCCATCCTCTATCCTGAAAGTCATTCAAGATCACTTCAAAGTTATTTTGAAGTGTTTTTGGGATAAATATGTTAAGTACGATTCGAAAAAAATCTGAAAAAATTGGTACCTACGTTTTCGAGGTCATAAATCGGAATCTGAGGTCAGTTAACCACCATAAGGTCAGATTCAAGGTCATTTTAAGGTCAACTGGAGAAAAAGCATAGGAAAAATCGTTATCCATAACATATGCATGAAAATACATAATACGGAGAATTGTGCTTTAAAAAAATAGGTAATATCACTTCCAAAAAGGATCTTATCAAACACGGTCGAATCAGATATATAAAAAAGGAAATATTGGTAGATAATCAAATTAATTATATTATTGTTTTGATTAGTAGCAATTGTCATACAAGCGGAAAAAATACGAAAAATAAATAAACAGTATTTTCGGGTAAATTGTGATGATTATGGGGAACGTGGTAAAAACATTGGAAATTCCAAAACTACGTTGGCCCTAAATAGATATAATAAAAAACAAAATATGTGCATCTTACTAATCACCCACCTGTCATTGTACGATCACACACATTTCCATAAATTAAATATTAAACTGAAAAACAAAAATAATTTATGTAAAAAAAATAGTTTTTGCATTTTTAGTTTATTAAATATTATGTTAAAAGACATTAAAAAATCAGATTTAAAATTCTGAATCTGTTTGTGCAACCAAATATAGAAAATTTTATTTATCTAAACCGATGTTTTTGACTTGTTGCAGAAACTTGCATTATCTTTACTAAATGCTAAAACACCGCTTCCTGATATCCAGTCCTGAATAAACCCTCCCACCCTAATTATGTCAATTTAATAAACATAAAAAAACAAATAAGCTAATACACCTAATGGAATGCGTAAAATTATTACACAAAATGTAAATACAAAAAGGTAATATTTTCTTAATCATCATAATAAATGTTTGTTCCTAAAGGCAAATCTCTTATTATTATATCAAATCCGAAAATATATTTTTATGCCAAATTAACTTATTTGTTTTTAAATTTATGTACCCAAATTTATAACGGTTTTAATTCTAAGTAAATAAAAATGACCCTAAAATAACGCCAAGAAATTGCTTTCATGTTCCAAATAATAAATGTTTCCAAAATAGTAGATCTGTTACCGGATGAATATTTTCTGTCACCAAAATTATAGCATCACTTAATTTGGTTAGTTTTGGTTAGTTCTAGTTAGTTTTGGAAAAGTAACTTATTCTTTGGTCATTAATTGCATTTTAGGGTGGTTGCACATACATTTAAGAATAATTGTTTTTAAATAGTTTATAAAAAATATTTTCTAGAAAAAAGTACTAAGTTGTTTTCGAGGTAAACTTTTGAAAGACAGATTGGCCGACGCCAGAGCCCCAGATAAACCCACACCCAGAGTGATCTTCTAAGGGTTTCGTTTTCCTTTGATGGTATAACACCTTAAAATCCTTTAAAAATGAAAATGATAAAAAATTGAACAAATAAAAAATGCATAAAGAATTTTAAAAATATTTACAAAGAGAAATAAAGAAATTATTAGATTATCTCCAGGCCATCCTTCAAAATATAAATAAAAATAAAATTTTTGAAAAATTCACTGAAATTTAAAATAATACAGCCGTGTTGGACTCGATCATTTGTTCATCATACAATCCTGATTTGACACCTTTAGACTGTCTTTAAGAGAATTTCGCTTAAATCCATATAAATAAAAAAATTAGAAAATATGTTTTATTAGATTTTTTTATTAAAATTTAACCTGTACAGTAGAGTGAAGGGAAAATATCAACTTTTTTATTTTTATTTCTAATTGTCAAAAAAATGTGTAACTGTTGTTTAATTACAGCTAATATTTTAATATCTTTTGCCCCCAACTCTCCCTTGAATGTAAGGTAAAATAAGGAATATTTCGAAAATATTACCTTTTTTATTTTAAATACTAATAGTCAAAAATAGGTATAACTGGTGTTAAGTAATAACTTTTGTAATTTGCTTTTCAAAATAATTGATTATCTTTTTGCTCATTACAGTTATTACTTAAAGATAGGGTAAAGTATTGCTTCAGAAAATATATATTTTTTTATTTTTAGCGTTATTCCTTTTTTGACCTATTTGTAAAAAAAACTGTTAAGTAGCAATTATTTGCAAAAACTATTTTTAAATTTTAATCAATAATTTTTTTCCAAATATATATATATATATATATATATATATATATATATATATATATATATATATATATATATATATATATATATATATATATATATATATATATATATATATATATATATATATATATATATATATATATATAAATATATATATATATATATATATATATTATATATATATTTTTATATATATAATATATATATATATATATATATATATATATATATATATATATATATAGATCTTTCTTTATGGAGTGGTGAGGGCAGAAAATATGATTTGATTTAAAAAAATATTTTGAGGATTTCTTTATACTTATATGGCAACTATTACATATTAGTAATACAAAAATAAATTTTTCACACATATAACAGCGCTCAACCTTACTATACAGTGACACTGACACTAAAAAATGCGCTTACTCACCCGCAGAAACATAAGCTTAAAATAATTTTTATAAAAGTGACTTAAGATACCAAAATACATTTTTAATAATTTTCAATTTATCATTGAGAAAATAAATAAGAATAAAAAATATCTACTTTTTATCATCTCCTCGGATTATTACTTTTCAAAAGAAAATTAATAAAATATTTAACCAGTTTTTCCTTGTGGAGTATAAACATAACTGAACTTTTGTAAAAATTACTTTACTCCCCAAAATATTATGAATAAACTTTTTAAAATTGGCGAAACTATTTGATATAACTAATTTTAAAAAACGTGTCACTAAAAGCGTAATTAAATTAAAAAAACTGCAAAACAATAATTTTGAAACAATTCTAAAAATAAAGTTAATCGGAAAATTATGCAAATGAAAAAATCCACGAAAATTTTCAAAAATATACATTTCTTGACATCTCTCCGAATTATCAGTTCACAAGCGAAAGTAAGAATAATATTAAATCAGAAATACCTTCAACCTACTCAGTGACTTTGGCACTGGGAAATCCTTGTTGACCACCCGTAACAACATAAACTGGGAAAATAAATTTTCGTGAAAATTGCTTTACGCGAAAAATGACACGAAACGATTTGAGGAAAAATATAATTGGGTCGGCAATAGTACGGGGGCAAAACAGGGAAAAGAGGGAATTAAGGCTTAATTTTTTGAACATAATAAAAAGATAAATTTAATGATATGGCACACATAACATGGAATTCTGGCTCTGGAACGATTTTTTTAAAATTGGATATGTTGTTCTTTAGGTCAATAGAAACATCTTTTAAGTGGGACATTTTTGTGCAGGCTTATAGGGTGGCCCAAAAAAATCACTAAGAAGTTGAAGCTTAACTGTTTAATAATTCAAATATAAACGCATAAAAAGAGTTAATTTTTGTTTAAATCCAACGGAATAATATTTTATATATTTGTTTAGAGTTAATAATCATAAAAATTAATAAATAATTTAATAAACAATACTAAATTATTAATAAGTAATTTTACAACCGCAATTTTTTGCACGGAAAACAATTTTAAAACGATTTATCCTAAAAATATCGGTAAATCCAGGAGACATGATGAATGAATTCACCTACATACTTTACCCTGTAGGTGTACATAAAAATTGTTCTAGTTATGGGTAGCTTAATTTGATTATACCTTTGCTAAAAAATTGCTAGAAAAATGTGCAGATTTTAAAACTTTGTACCTCTTTACATGTGACAAAATATCTTGTGGAACAAACCAAAACAAAATCTTTAATTCTAAATATCCCTGTATATTTGGGACAATAAACCAAAATATTTTAACTTAAATTTACCTTAGTAAACTGTCAGAAATGTATAACTTCTGAAAATATATACAAGTATATCACGATATAAATATTTTAGTTGGAATAATCCGTATCATTTATTCAAAACTGGACCACCCTGTATGTGTTAAATGTTAAATAAAATTATTTTAACTCTAAACGAATATATAAAATATTATTTCGTTGGATTTAGACGAAATTTCACTCTTTTTATGCGTTTATATTTGAATTAATAAACAGTTAAGCTTCAACTTCTCAGTGATATTTTGGGCCACCCTATAGGCCGGCACAAAAATGTCCCATTTAAAAGATGTTCCTATTGACAACATACCTAAATTTTTAAAAAATCGTTTCAGAGCCAGAATTCCATGTTATGTTTGCCATATTATTTTAAGCTACTGAGGGATCAAAATTTTTCAATAATTATTAGTTAATATTTAGAGTGGTAAATTTGTTTTTTAAGATTATAGTCTGATGAGATGAATTCGAGGGTATTTCTATACCCTACAGTTAATTTTAATTTTGTCTGTGAATGCACTAAACTCAAAATTTAAAAAAAATCGTGTTGATGTAACCATAATATAGACAAAATGGAGGTAAGCTTTTAAAAGCTAAAAGACATTTCGAAAAAAAAATGAAACCCAACAGGTTTTATATAAAAAAATAGTTCCACCAGCGTTTTTAATTATATTAATCAGCATTGTGGCTTTTTATTAAAAAACTTTTTTTAATGTTATTTTACCAAAAACATATATATTTTCACACGGGCATCCATACTAAAGGTTCTCAAATACACGTATACACCTCTCTCAAATCTAAACATCGCATCGCTATCCGTTCTGATAACGCGAGTATTCGTCACGAACTCAGTCTGTATTTAAGAAATCGCTCGCTGTTATACGACCAGTGTAAAAGCACATTTACAGCGAGCTATATCTAGCAAGCTTTGAATAGTCTACAAACCGCACCGCGATCATTTGATTGTTTCGCGCCTTTCGATTGTTTTTCCGACAATTGAATTGCCAACAGTTAATATCTAGAGTGCCCTATTTTAAACATTTGATAGTGACAAACTATTTAGACTTAGCTATTTTTCTATAAACTTAGAGTGATTTATTATAAGTGTTATTTTGGATTTTAAACGTGCTTTTGACAATGTTGTCGTCAGCTGACGACTTAGTGCCTGTGTCAAATCGCCACAGGGTGTTGAAAAAGGCAGTGTCCCAGGAAGCTTTCGACGTTATTGACAGGATTCCACCAAATTCGGACAAGTTGTTCGATAATTTGCCCTGGTTGAACATCATGGCTGATATTGCTATTACGGCTGCTATTGCGGAAATGAAGGTGTGTATTTTAGGACGCTATTGGAATGGGTGGAATAATCAAAAATTTAAAGCGGTTATTTTATTATAAAAATTATACAAAATATAAAAAAAAACTGAAAAAAAAAGAAGAACGAAACAAAAGAAGTAATGTTACATTAAAAAGCCTAAAAAAAAGTTTTAAATTACAACACAAAAAATGTTGAGTAAAGTAGGACTTAGTGTGAATCAAGCTCAATTAAAATGGCAGAATAATAGTAAATAATTCATGAATCAATTTGAGTTATTTAAAATTTAAATTTAGGAATTTTTAATTAATATTTACAAAAATATATCAAATTAAACAGAATGACACACTAATGAGAATCACCTTTAACCCTTAACGGTGCTATAACAATAAGGGCATTTGCATTTTGAAAAAATAAGTAATAATTTACACAAAAAATAGAGAATGAATCATCATCATTTATTAGAAGTAAAAACAATCAGGTGATGTCGATTTTTTTTGAACGAATTCATTTACTTAATATTGAAGCACCATTCAGAATGTGTAGTGAATATTCAGGATGGATAACTTGCTTTGACATTACGCCTTGTTTCATAAGGGAATTAAAAATGTATATAGAATTTAGATGAAAAAAAGCAAAAAAAACTGCGAATTAAATTTTGATTTTTTTTTGGTTGCATTCTATTATGTAAAAATGTTTATTATTTAATGTTGATCTTAAGCGGTTATGAAAAAATTAATTTTGCAGATCTTGATAAATTAATCATTCCTTTTAAGATAAACTTATAATTAATAGGTACTATTAAAGTTTAAATTCAAACCATGTGTGTGTTAAATAATCTGTTTTATGCGTCATAGATTAAACATTACTAATTAAATAAATTTAAGTTAATTATTTTTTAAAATTAGAGAGAAATTTGCAGATTAAAAAATTTGGCACACATTGTGCTAGATATTTAAAGGTCAAGTAATTTATTCTAAATATTTATAAAATAAAAAACCGTTTCTTGTTACTAAAGAAAAAGAGAAAAGGACTGCTTTCTGCACGCGACATATTGCGCGGATTTTAATTAAAAATTGTTAATAAATAAGCCATTAAAAACCAGTTTTAAACATTAACACTATTTTTTCTTTAATAATATATGCAAATCGACATAATTTGTAAATTTGTCGGTATAACAAGATTAAAAGCAACTATTAAAATCGAATCTGTTAATTAAGTAAACTCCCTAAATTACGTGATATCAATTTACTTATGTTAAATTGAACAAGTTTTATTAATTATAGACTCGAAGTCAATGTTTGTTTTAAAACCTGTCATGTAAATGATTTCGCTAATTATTTAAATTCACTTGGGGCCAGGTCAGGAGGAAAAGGTGGACGACTGATATTGTCGAACTTAAAATACCTATACATTTCTTTATTATGAAGTGATAGGACTATGCTTTGCCTAAAAAACAATACTTTTACTAAATAATAAAGTTTGCTAAAAATCTTGCTCAAAATCACATCACATCAAGTCTCTATATTCGACAAGTTTTAGTTATGTAAATTCACTTGGGTCAAGTCTGGAATATTAGGTGAATGTGTGACTAGACATTTAAAAATAATGATGAAAAGATATTGCACAAATTTTATGTTAAATCTGGTTATGAAGATAGCATTCTTCAATAATAATAATATCCAACTATCAAATCCAGTTTTCTTAAATAATAATTATTATTTATAACCTAAATCATTTATTTGCATTGACGTAACTGACCATTAAACGCCGTTATCTTGTCAATTTTTCAAATTAAAATTGATTTATCTGAAGAGTTTTAATTTATTTAAAATTGACATGTACAGACGGCGTGTCCATATTTTTATTTGTTATCATTAAAATTATCTTTAATTGTACTAATAAGAGAGAAAATGTTTAACTTTTCTAAATAATGGTGACGTCAATAATAAATAATGTAAACATTAGTACAGATAATTTAATTATTATTATTATTTTTAAGTTCAATGGCTGGTTATAATGCAGTTTACAAATTAAACATTTATGGACTAAAAATGCCTCCATGTAATGAAGGAAATAAAGTCGGAACCTATTTTTATAAAATCTGACACGCTTATTCTCTTGTCAAGATAAAAAAAATTTGTGAGCTTGCAATCATTTGACTTTTACATAAGAGAGAAATAACCATATAGATTTATTTACACTCTTATCAAGCTTGTTTTTGTGAAAAAATATGGATTAAATTTACAACTGTTAACAATACCTGTAAGATTACAAGTAAACTGGTGCGATTACCAAAGTAAACCTCAAATGCGCAAATAGTGATGCTTTTTACGATAAGAACTTGTTGAAATTGGACAAATTTTAGTCAGTTACAGACACGTAGTCCCTATAGAATTAGTCGTGCAATCAGATATTTAACATCTCATTTTAAAATTAACTATTAATACAAAAACTGAAAATGGCTCCTTGCTTTGGAAAGAGAGGCTTTGTGATGCAAATCAGTCCGAGATTTCCCAAAAAAGTTGGTAAATAAGGTTTTTTTACACTATTATTTCGCTTCCATTAATTATGAACGAGTTTCAATTAAATCCTTATAAGAAAAAAAAGTTATAACACTAATAACTTTTATAGAACAACCCTGATAAAAAAACCTCTGTAGTTATTTCTATGAGAGATATTGCCCGCCCTAATTTATTAAATGTATTTCAGAAATTAATTTAATTTTTCTTCTTTTTCAGTTCAAGCGTATGCTAAACAAAGAACTCTCTCACTTCTCCGAATCCAGCAGATCAGGCAACCAAATATCCGAGTACATCTGCTCCACGTTCTTGGACAAGCAGCAAGAGCTTGACATACCATCCCTCAGAGTCGATGAAGGACCAGAAGCCCCCAAGGGGGCGCAGCGCAAGGAGCGCCCCAGGGGACCTACTACCATGTCCCAGATATCCGGGGTGAATAGAAGATTGTGTCATACCAATTCGTTTACTGGTGAAAAGTTACCCACTTATGGTGTGGAGACTCCCTATGAGGAAGAATTAGGTAAATAAATATATGTTTTTCAGCGTTTTGTCCTGAATGAATAAAAAATTTAAATCTGTACAAAAAGGCCAATGCTTTTAGGAAACTTTTTACGTAGTGAAACACATACATAAAAACTAATTATTGTAACTAAAATAAATGGGGGTTTCAATACAGATTGCTTGACCTAGAAAAGTACGGAAAACTGGCCGTTTACATAACATTGACTTGACAAACAAAAACATGTTTTTTTCCTGAAAAAAATACATCAATCTAATTATTCTAAAAGCGTAAAAATAGCTCAAAACACCCTTTACTCTTAACAAGTTATTTTTCATGTATAACCACGGCTATAAAAAAGATTACATTCATTTTACAATATCATAAAAAATAGATACTACAGATAATATCCTCTGACGTCATTGAAACTGAATCGTTTTAACTTAATTGGTCCCTAAAGAAGCCAAAGGCCAAAAATAAAACATTGTTAGACGTCACAAAAAGGTGCAAATCAATAAAGGGAGAGAGTGTTGTGCATTAATTATGAATAGGTCACGGAATTATTAACAACTTTCTTTTTATGGTGGTAGGCGCAAAATTAGAGTTCAGGTAGAAAATCTAACCTACGTACTAAACTTTAATTTGATTTTTTTTCGATTTAATACCATAAATAGAATTTTGCTTTAAATTAATCCACCATGACTATTAATGTATAAAATGACACTAACAATCGTTTTTGTTTCAGGAAAATGTCTTTTAGAAATTGACAGATGGGGTGTAGACATGTTCCAAATAGGCGAGCTGAGTAACGGTCGACCGCTCACCTGCGTCGCTTACACCGTTTTTACCAATAGAGATCTCTTGAAAGCGTTGATGATCCCGCCAAAGACTTTCATCACGTACATGATGACCGTCGAAGACCATTACGTCAAAGAGAATCCCTTCCACAATTCGTTGCACGCCGCTGATGTCACGCAGAGCACCAACGTGCTCCTCAACACGCCGGCCTTAGAATCTGTTTTTACTCCCCTGGAAATCACAGCAGCGTTGTTTGCTGCTTGCGTACACGATGTTGACCATCCAGGTAAGAAACTATCATTTTTTTCAATATACTTTACTATACTTTTTAATGTACTGTAGTTACAGATCACTCAAGGGAATTTGATCAAACCAATAATCATGTTTTCTTTTCCTTTCAGGTCTTACCAACCAGTTCCTTATCAACTCAAGCTCTGAACTCGCGCTTATGTATAACGACGAAAGCGTTCTGGAGAACCATCACTTAGCTGTGGCATTTAAACTTCTCTCCAACGATGGCTGCGATATTTTCCTCAACATGTCCAAGAAGCAAAGGCAGACTCTTAGAAAAATGGTCATCGATATGGTGCTGAGCACTGACATGTCCAAACATATGAGCCTACTTGCAGACTTGAAAACCATGGTGGAAACCAAAAAAGTAGCCGGCAGCGGTGTGCTCTTGTTGGATAACTATACTGATAGGATCCAGGTGCTGGAAAATCTGGTGCATTGTGCAGATTTAAGCAATCCCACCAAACCTTTGCGCTTATACAGGTAAATATATTTTCTAATCCAAAATATATTATATACTTTGCCCCTAGAATGTCTATTAAACGAAATATAAAAAAACTCATTATAAACTAACCACATTTCTTTGTTACAGATTGTGGGTAGAACGCCTAATGGAAGAATTCTTCCGTCAAGGTGACAAAGAGCGCGAAGCAAACATGGACATATCTCCAATGTGTGACCGTCATTCGGCCACGATCGAGAAGTCGCAGGTCGGCTTCATCGATTACATTGTGCATCCGTTGTGGGAAACCTGGGCCGACTTGGTCCACCCAGACGCCCAAGACATCCTTGATACTCTAGAGGAGAACCGCGACTGGTATCAAAGTGCCATACCCGCTAGTCCACCCGCCGAAGAAGAGCCTGGCGATCCGCAACGTTCCGGTATTCGCTTTCAGGTAGGTTTCCGCTCAAACAAACACTTTATTCAATTTACATTTAAATAATATATTAACAGTGTCAATCTGTAAAATTGACGCTTTTTACGGTTATTTTAAATAATTAATTTACTAAAAGTATTTTGTATTGTTACAGGTAACTCTTGAAGAAGGCGATGCTGAATCCGAATCGGAATCGGCAGCCCCAATGTGACGGAGGCTGGCCGGCCTCTGCAGGAAGCTCACTGAAAAGGTGACGCAGTGGTGGCGTACTCGACCGTGAAGCGCAGGCGCGTGGTCGACGTTCGTCAACGGGATGGTGCGCAGGCGCATCCTCCTAACAAAAAGTAGCTGATAGAAGAAGCAGGGCGAAGAGTCGTCGTTGTCGTCGTTTTCGTTTTTTGGCCTCCTTGACCCTCGACGTTTTGCCTTAACCGCGTAGAAGAGACTTATTTCTCGACCCCTCTACTGACTGTGCATCTGTAAATAATCATTGGAATTTACTGAAAAAAATGTCTGTCAGTGTAATACTCAGCCCCCCGTGTATGTATAGGTACTATGTGTCTTGTCAGCTATATTATAAACACAAAAAGTAAAGCTCTCTCCATTTTAATTTTGTTGTTTCATTTTCCTATCCTGTCATTCTCCCCAAAAAAATATTAATAATAATTTTGTTAATGCAACCAAAATTAATAGTCCAATTTATAATCAAACATGAAGACCAACCTTAAGACATAATTATTATTGATTTCAAAGATTTCAATGCGACTACATAATTAAATCGGATAGGTACTTATTATGAAATTGCTAGACTAGGGTTTTTTGTATGATTTTCAGAAGGTGAAAGTATTGGAATGATATTAAAGAGATTGATGGTTTTTTGGTAATAAGTCGACAATTACCATTATATTAGCTTCTGAAATTACGTTAAATATTTAATATTTTAAACAGGTCATTCGTTTTTTACATCAACGTTAAAATATTTTAAAAAGGATGTGATTATACAGGCAGGGCCGGATTTAACTTTTTGCCGCCCTAATATGTCGAAATTTTTTGGATATCAGAACGACAATTTTATCATCAAAAGAATGTTAACTTCACCAGTAATTCTTATTAAAATTTAATAAGCAAATTTAACAAAAGCAAATCATACAGATAATTAAATAATAATTCTTTTAAACAAAAAAAATCTTATTATAAAAACAAAATATAAATTAAAATGGTAAAACTAATAAGTTCTTTTTTAAACAATGTATTATTAAATTATAGGCCAAACACTATAGTAACATTTTTTTGCAAAATCATTAATTATATCATAAAAATTTACGACTACATTTTTTTTTAAATCAATCGTAAAGGACATGGCACAATTCTTATGGATTTGAGTCACCGACAGATTTTTTTGAAATTTTAGTATTTTATTTTGGAAGTCCAAATAAGCATTTTCTTTCATTGCGCCAACCTTGTAGCTATACAGGGTAATACCATAAAATAAAGCCAAAAATGCTTAAAAATATTTATTTTATTTATTACAAAATACTGTCTGTTACCCTAGACTAATAAAATTAGGCATTTTTTTATATAATAAGAATATATATTCCATAAAAAGTAACTTTTTTTATCGTATACAAGGTTTTTATCTGTCATGTCCTACAGGGTGCACGATTTTTTAATGAACCAACAAATATGCAGTCCAGTAGGCCTAAATATGATATAGTATGTTAGTTATTATTATAACCTATATGAATTTCGTAACTTGGCAGTAACTCATTCATACATACAGCGTGTCCCCCCAAAAAGTCATTTTTAGATACTGGGTGAACCAAGAATTTTTGACTTTATTTTATGGTATCACCCTGTATAGGTACAAGGTTGGCGCAATGAAAGAAAATGCTTATTTGAACTTCCAAAACAAATACTAAAATTCCAAAAATTCTGTCGGTGACTCAAATCCATAAGCAGTGTGCCATGTCCTTTGCCGCCCTAGGTTTCAGCCTTTGCGTAAATCCCTGTATACAGGATGTTAATTTGAACAGTTTTAATGCAATTATCTACAAAAATATAATAGTGCAAAAATTGTAACTAGACACAAATATTATTCAAGAAGGGGGAACAAGAACCACTATAAATACTTCAGTCAAACTTTGACCGTCAAAGGATGAGTTATTCCTATGCGTCCACCCAACGACCCAACTTTAACATTTCACAATGCATTAACCCTTTTGTGATACCTCTAATTTAAGGTCTTATTAAGTACTATTTATTTGTACAAGATTTTTTGTTTTCATTTTGATTGTGGATTTCAAACATACAGGGTGTTTTATAAAAAGTGTTATTTTTTTTATGAAATTTTAGAATTTGGAAATGCAAAATCAATTTAACCTAATCAAATAAAATAGAATTTATCTTACTCTTACTCTGTATTGAATAAAAAAAAACACTTAATGAGACCTTTGATTTAGAGTCTTACAAAAAGAGTGATGTTATTAAAATTTTTAAAACTGAGATTCTGAGAACACTGATGCCAAATTGTCAGTTTTCAATTATTTGATTTTTTTACTTTAGGTATTTGCATTTTAAAGTTTTTAAATTGACACCCTGTATATAAAAATATAAACATGTATTATTTGGGGCTTTTTTTCATTGTATAAAATCATTTTCACTTTCTTCTTCCTTCTGTTTGCACACAATTTTTACACTAAACTGGCACACAATATTTTATAAACTCCTTTTAAAAGCATGTTTCTTTATTTATTTTACACTTTTTTTCCATTAAATTGCAAAGCTTTACTTTGTGTAAGCATGACAGCGACGTTTAAAAGTGAAAGGTTTGCAGATTAATGAAAAAAAGATGTAAAATAAATTTACAAAAAAACAAGTTTTTTAAAGGGTTTTTGTGAAATATTGTTTGCCAATTTAGTGTACAAATAAAGAATTGTATGCAAAAAGAAGGGGGAATAGTAAAAATGAGGTTTTTCATTTTTAAATCTGATGATGGATATTTCAAAAACGAAACCTTTTGACTAAACATTTTTTTAGATTCGTGATCAGCGCCCAAAAAGCCTCTGTATATCAAACTTGGTCGAAATCCGTGTTGCCACAACTTTCGGGACAATTACCGTTTATTATATGAATTCACTTCGTCAAAATTAAAATAAGCCAATCAAATTCAAGAAATTTGACAGTTTCGTTCAGTTTTTTAGTACGTGAGGACAACAGAATAGGACGGAAGTTTAAAGAAATCGCAAAAATATACGTTTGTAGGACTACAGCGCCATCTATACGATGTACATAAGACATCAGTATCAGAATTTACTCATAGATGGCCATAGGAATTGACTGGAGTACAGAAATATCTACCTTACCAACAGGGCGCGGTAGTTTTTTACATTTAAAGTTTAACATGCAGCGTCTCCTCGGAAACAGATAGCCCCCCTAAACAAAACTAACCGAACTAACCTTTTTTTATTCTGTGGATAGCCCTTGTTGTTCTGTGTCTTTAATGACATTTATCAAAACTGTTTTTTTTTAATCAGCTGATTGCTTACTTAAGGTTATGTAAATATAGATATGTTTAACTTCTTAGTTTTAATCTAAAAACAAAGAATAAAAATGCAGAGAAGGGTTGTAGTAACAGGAATCGGTGTCTTAAGCCCTGTTGGTGCAAACCTAAAAGAATCATGGAAGAACATTATCGCAGGACGAAGCGGTATCTCCAAACTAGAAGGTCCCGAGTATGCTGCTCTACCATGCCGAATTGCGGGTTTTGTTAGCGAAAACGGCGAAAAATATCAACTAACACGCCACTTTTCTAAAAGCGAACTTAAATCCATGGCTCCTGCCACGGGTTTTGCACTTTTAGCAGCCAAAGAAGCACTAACAGATGCTAACATCCTAGATTTAAGTGAAGAAACTAAACTTCAAACAGGCGTCGCTGTAGGAATGGGCATGGTCGACTTACAAGATATTTGTTCCACCTATGAGGCTTTAAAAAAAGGGTATCATCATGTAAGCCCATTTTTTGTTCCAAGAATTTTACCGAACTTAGCAGGGGGACAGATAAGTATCAAATATGGCTTTAAGGGTCCTAATCATTCCGTGTCTACAGCCTGTGCTACTGGGGCTCATGCTATCGGAGACTCTTTTAGGTTTATAAAAGATGGATATGCTGATATAATGGTTTGTGGGGGTACAGAATCTTGTATATCACCACTTTCTATTGCAGCGTTTTGTAGATTAAGAGCCCTTAGCACAGGCTTTAATGAGGAACCTGAAAAAGCCTCAAGGCCCTTTGATAAACAACGAGAAGGATTTGTGATGGGTGAAGGAAGTGCAATTTTAGTCCTAGAGGACCTTCAGCATGCACTAAAGCGAGATGCCCACATTTATGCAGAAATTTTGGGCTATGGCCTATCAGGTGATGCATCTCATTTAACTGCACCTAGTGCTGATGGAATAGGGGCTTATTTAGCCATGAAGAGGGCCGTTAATGATGCCAAACTTAATGCTGAAGATGTAAGCTATATCAATGCTCATGCCACTTCCACACCAATGGGTGATGCAATTGAAACCAAAGCTATAAAAAAACTATTTAAAAATAACATTAATCACATAGCAATATCGTCAACGAAAGGGGCTCATGGTCATCTGTTGGGAGCTGCTGGAAACTTGGAAGCAGCTTTTACAATAAAAGCTGTCGAAGAAGGAGTTTTACCACCTACATTAAATTTAGAAAATAGTGATGATCCAGAAATTAATTTTGTACCAATTAAGAGTCAAAAATGGGAAGCAAAGAGAAGAATAGCTTTGAAAAATGCATTTGGGTTTGGGGGAACTAATGCAAGTTTATGTATTGCACAGTATGTTAGTTGATGTTAATGAACAAAATAGGAATATAGCAATACCTCTATTTTTTTGTTAGATTTAAGTTAAATTCTGTTCCTTTTTTGTACATAGATTAGATTTATAGATTTTATATTTTTTTATCCAGATGAAATATAAACAGCCAGAAAACTAAAAATGTGGAATGATCTTTTTAACATTTTTCAAATTTGTATATATTTACAAGTAATAAACAGAATGAAATTAAAATATTGTATTATTATTTAAACATATATATCAGTTTTAATTGTTATCTGGCAATACATTTGAGGTTTGTTATGTTTTTAGATATTCAGACTATTTTCCTCCATCAGTAATTTTTTAGTAAAAAGAAATTTTTTTTGGGTCCCCCTCAAAATGTTTTGGGGAAATCCAATTTGTCTTAAAAAAAAAAATTTTTTTGGGGCCCCCTTTTTTTTTTTTTGAATATTAAAAAAATAGAAATTAAAACAAAAAAAAAACTACCTTAGGGGGAGCCCAAAACCATCTCAAATAAAATCAATTTTAGTTAATTGACCCACACCACTTGGCGAAGTGGTCCGGTGACCCTTAACAGGTTCTTAATTAATTATAAATAACTAAACTTTGTTTATATTTATTAAAAAAAAAACTGGATATTTATGTTTATACAGAACATCAGTTTTTATATAGTTTCAATCTTTAATTTTTTAACAATTTCCAATGTACAGTAACGGCCATTAAATCTTGGGCAATTCTTTTTTCCTTTCATAAAATAGGCTTATGCCACCTTCTACTGAATATTAATACATGTTGAAAAACCTAATAAAGAAACAGGGTCCGTTGTCAATGTCTAAAAATATTTTTTTAAAATGCCAAACTTAACTTTGGATTAAGAAGTACTAATCATTCATTATATTGAGCAGTGAAGTTGGCCAGAAAGGGATGAGGCGGAATAGCTTAACATCCCAAAGAGTACTATTCATTTTGTTAACAAAAAATGGAGGGAAAACATTTCTTTGAGAGACAAGCTGGAAGTGGTCGCCCCAAACTATTGAATCAAGAACAAGACAATAATTTAGTTAATGTTTTGAGAAACCAACCATTTAATTCTGTAGGTACAGCGAAAACGAAAATCAATTTCCCAGCATCGGTTAGAACGGTATGGCGAAGAATAAGGCAAATATCCGAATTGCGCTGCCACCCGGCAGCCTTAAAACCGTTTTTAACAAATGCAAATAAAGAACAACGCATCGGATTTGCTCTACAATTTTACTTAAGACCTCCGATTTTTTGGGAAAATATAATATTCACCGATAAAAAAGTGTTTCAGTCGTGCTACAATAGGATACTTAAAGTATACAGGCCTCAAGGAAGACAATTTGATAAAAAATATACCCAAAAGAACAGAAGTAGTGGACGATTTTCGTTATATGTTTGTGGGTGGCTGAGTGCACAAGGACTTGGTGTATGTTATTTTATCAAAAGAAGGTTCAATTCGGAGGTATATAATAGATCTACTACAGAATATCATGCTTCCTTCTTTACTGGATCAATTTCCCGACAGAAATTTTATGTTTCAGCAAGATAAGTGTCCCGTTCATACGGCTCGGCAACTCGATGAAGGGATGAAAGAGCGGCGCATCAGGGTTTTAAAAAAATAAATAGGGAAAATGAGTTTAGGCCGCAAAATGTAAACGAACTTAAGGATAAGATTATAGAGGCGTAGAATGAGTTACGAGGAAATCCGGACTACGCCCGGGCTTTGGTCCATTCGATGCCTGGAAGGCTAGACTATGTTTTAGAAAAAAACGGGGCCGCAATAAAATATTAAATTTGTTTGGAAGGATATTTAAGTTTGTTAAATTGTTAATTAATTTATTAATTTGTTAGTATATCAATATTTTTTTACCTTTTGCTTTATTTATTTATAGTAATTAAAAGTAAATCAAGGTAAAAAAGAGCGATTTACAAAAATTGGCAGGAAAGCCAAAGTTTGACAAATTTTTGCCAAAGATTTAATAGCCGTCACTGTACAATATACTAAAAAAATAAGCTCTATCTCCATTTTTAATATATTTAAAATCTTATTGAATTTTAGTTTTGGTCATACTTTTACCCATTCCTACTAACAACATTATATTTTTTAAATTAAGTTTCGATATATTTTATGTTATTTATTATGTTATATCTATATAAGGCAGCGTCTATTAATTACGTGAAGAGATTTTTTAACTCCTTTCCTTTAGTGGATTTGCCGATTGATAAATATGATTGCAGAAAGGAATAAACAGTTCATTTCAAGAGAATAATTTAGAGGAAATTAATAATTTCGATTTTTTCAAATTCTTCCAATATTTAATTTGTTTTATAGCATATTGCAGATAATAATTTGCATACCTTAAAATATTATTATTAGGCATTCCTTTACAACCCCTCCTACCTGCGCCAGTGAAATATTGTCCATCACCGCGAACTCAGAGAGCCTACGGTTTTGAAAGGGCTCATTTCAAGTTTACGCGGCCTTCAAAATGTACAAATCAAACACAAAAATTTTAATTTAATCATTTTATTTATGACTTATATAGAACTGAGCCAGTGACGCATATACAAAACGCCAGTGGCAAAATACAAAACAATTTCTATTTTTTTAACAATATAAACCCAATATGGAATGCAACAAATACATATAGCATACAGGGTGTCCCATTAATGATATTTTCTTTTCAATGAAAAGCAAATTTATAATTTTAATTTAATCTCCGCGTTGAAGATTTCCAGTAAAGTATTTAAAAGAAAAATCATAAATGGGGTACCCTGTATATTCTTTTGTATTAAAATATGAACTTTTAACGGCGACATCAAGTTTAAAACCTACTTTGCGAACCAAAAATCTGTCTGTTTTGTGCCAAAAACTGTTGTAAAAAAATGTATATAAGTAAAAGAAAAGGGCTGCATGGATGGTAATCTGTAAAATGATATTCTTCCATTTTTAAAAAATATTTCAAACGTAAGATGTTGATGATAAAAGAACATTAATTTTTCAGTTTGTATTAGAATTGGTTAAACCAGATTTTTTTTTTAATTTTAAGAAAAAGTCTAATTTTTTAGTACATCTTTTTATTTAACGCAAGTGAAATGCAAAGATATTTTATTTTTATTCTGTAAAAGGTTAAAGGGTTGAAGATAGAAACTTATTGGTTAACACTTTACACTTTTCTACGTAAGCGTTCTTATCGAAGGTGTGTACAAAATGTGTAAAATAGTGTAAACTATTTCTGAATAACAGACCTAATATAAATAATTATATCAACTTCCGATTTATCAAAAAGTGAAATTTAGTTAGCTAGTTAAACCAGATGCTGAAACTAATAGTTAGAAACTTAAATAGAAAAAATGCAAATATTTTATTCAGCTATAAGTCAAATTAAGAATGTGCCAATAATTTTTTTGTAGTAGGCAGAAAACAACCTAAAATTTTGCATTAAATTTAAGAAGATTACTAAAAAGTAGAGCATTTTCGGTAATTGTGTAGAATCGCGGCTCCCACCTATTTTTGGCTATAAAAAATTGAAAAACAGATATTGCCATTTTTTTCATTTTCTTCTATTTTACGGCTGAATTACAAATCTTTAAAAAAAAAAACAAAAATATATTTTTTTCAGTGTTAATTTTTATTTTGGAAATAAAAAAATATATATTTTTTAAGTTTTTCGCCAATAAAATGCATCCATTTAAGTTTAGCAATTTCTAGTGATTTATTTCATATTCAAGGTGTACAGATAAATAATTTTAAAAAATTATTATTTTTTCGAAAATGTCAATTTTTTGAAAAATTGACTTTTTTTTGTAATTATTTTATTTTTAATGAACTTTAAGAATAAGAACATTTGACAAATCAAAAAAAAATCATGATAATCCCAAATATTTGGGGCCGAGACTCTATACAATTACCGCATTTTCTTTAAAATACTTAAGTTTGGTCAACTTGGTTTACATATTGTACACAAAAATTTGGTTTAGTTTTTATTAAGTCTATTTTTGTCTTTACTCTGATGATTAACCAATATTTTTTTAGAAAATCAATGATCAAAATGTTTTCCATATACAGGATGGTCATAAAAGTTTTTGGGTAATTAATTGTGCATGTCGAATAACCCAAAAAATATTTTGAGATTTAGCACGAGGCAGCAAATTTGAAAATGTGATATGAAATATCAAAAAAATGATGTTAAGCTATAGAAAAACGTTATTTGACAAAGGTGTTTAAAATTTAGTTTTAGGCATGTTTACCCAATTCAAAGAAAAAGAAAAAATGCGATTTTTGCACGACATAATGTATGTTCAAACATAACACAGGTCGACAAAAAAAAGTAGTGTGTGCTGGGTGTCGGACTAAGATTTTCTGGCATATTTTTTTCCGCTGAACACGAATCTTAAGTCAAAATTGGTGGTCAAACAGCAAAAAATCGAGAAAAGCCCAAAAAACCGAAACGGCACATTTACCGGCAGAAACCTGCTACCACGGAATGTTTGACCTACGACTATATAAACTATAAAAGATACAAAAAAAATAATAGAACAAAATAGGAAAGCTTTTCAAATTGTCTATAAAAAAAGTTATATAAACATTTTTGATAGATATATAATAGATAGATATATAATAAAGGAAATGTAAACGAAAATGTAATTTTGACAAAAAATTTCAGTCCAAAATAGGAAAAAAATATTTTTTTATTAATGTAATTTTAGGTTTTTTTTAATAAATAATCATTTATTTTATGCTTTTAAATCCCAAATCACCCAAAATTTGCAAAAAAAAATCCAAAAATAAAAAAATAATAACTTTCACATTTTTTTCAGGGATATACCTTTAAAACTAATTAAATCCAACTTTAAACAGCGTGTTTTAAAAATTATCATGGTACATCAATCAAAAACATAAGAAATGTGAAGTCTAAGATGACATTGGCAACCTTTAACCTCGAATTTTGGCACATCAGGCATTTTAAAGAAAAAAAAAATATTGATCTGATATTAGTACTTTATAACGTCAAATAAAATATAACTATAACAAATGTTTCAAAAGCAATAAAAAAAATAACATAAAGAATTCGTGGATAATTGGTCTTTAAAACACTCTATTTCGAGAACTTCGGCTACGCCGTCGTGCTCAAAAAATCGCGCTTGTTTTAAAGACCTTCATATCCACTAATACTTTAATATACTATTTTTTTTGAAATCGGGTAAATAAACCTAATACGAAATGCTAAATAATTTTGTCAAATAACTTTTTTAATATTTTATCTTAACCTCACTTTTTGACATTTCAAATTACATTATACCACACCACAAAACCGGTCACGTGACAAGTATTAAAATGTTTTTTGTAGTTACTCGACATGCACTACTGATTTTTTAAAAATCTCAATAATATAATAAATTCCATTTGTTTTAAACTTTTTTGACCACCCTGTATCTAACTTTATGCCTGTCACTACTTTATCCTTTATCTAATCGAGAAAATTGAGAATATCAACTTACAGACCCCAAAATCCATATTTTAAAAACCAAACAAAATGCCTGTAAAAAACCGTATAGCTTGTATGTATGTGTAACTGTGTGTGTGTACTATAAGACTAACATTCCTTTCCTTCCTGGGCCTTAACTGTTCAGTTCGAAGCGTATTTAGTCTGCACCAATAAACGGGGCACAGTTAATGGCCCGTTATGGCAGAACTGCGCGAATCGTTTCTGTAGCGTTTCCCTCAGTTCTTGTCGTTTCTCGAACACCTGCCGGCTCTTGCTTTTGAATTCTCTCACTTCTTCTGCCGTTATGTAGCATTCTTCATCGTCTTCACTATGTACCTAAAAAAGACGGTGTGAACATTTTTTTAACATGGTTTGGAATAGAGTACAAGACTGCTGGTATGTCATCTAGCCTACACGATTTTTTTGTATTAAAAGAAGAAAAGATATACCTAATTTATTTGACCTCAAAAATTATATCTGACATTTTATGATGAACAGAGGCAACTGTTGAAGGGGGAAGCTAAACGAGAAGATCAAGGGAAAATTGGCAGCATATTGTTAGGCAAATACACTGCTCAAAAAATTAACGGAACACCTCTTAGTCGATTTGTAACTTTTAAAGTGTTAATTACATTTAGATCAAGCTTACTTATTTCAAAAGACACACATTTTCTCACAATAAATCAAAGAATGTGTCATTGATTAATCATTTATTCCTAAGAAAAAACTTACAAATTAAAAAAGGTATCTCCTTTATTATTCATCCTATCAAAAATATAGTATATTTTATAGTTTTTAAGATATTAATGATTATTTTTAAAATTTAAACGTCAATATCTCAAAAACTATGAAATCTACAAGAAATTTTATCTGACATGAATTATGTATTTTTACAAGACCTTTAATTTAGCTAGATAACCTTTTTGTCTAAAAAACACCAAGCTAATATTTTACAAATTTATTACAAAGGGTTTCTGGTATTTTTTTTCAAAATTTTTAAAAAAATTTTTTCCCTTTTTTTTTTTTTTGGGGAAAAATTTTTTTTTAATTTTTTTTTGGGGTTTTTTAAAAAAAAAACCCCCCCAAAATAATTTTTTAAAAAACCCTTTTTTTTAAAAAACCAACCTTTTTTTTTTTTTTTCCCCAAAGCCCCTTTTTTTTCCCCCCAAATTAAAAAGGGGGGGGTTTTAAAAAAAAGGGGGGGGGGGGGTTTTGGTTTAAAAACCGGGGAAAAAATTTTTTTTCCCTTTTTTTTTTTTTAAAAAACCCCAAAAAAAAATTTTAAAAAACCCCCCCCTTTTTTTTTTTTTTTTTTTTAAATTTTTAAAAAAAGGGAAAAATTTTTTTTTTTTTTTTAAAAAAATTTTTTTTCCCAGCCCACTTTTTTTTAAAAAAAAAAAAAAAAAAATTTTTTTTAAAAAAAAAATTTAAAAATTTTTTTAAAAAAGAAAAAAAGGGGGGGTTTCCAAAATTTAAAAAAAAATTTTTTTAAAAAAAATTTTTTTAAAAAAAAATTTTTGGGGTTTTTTTTAAAAAAAAAACCATTTTTTTTTCCCCTTTTTAAAAAAAACTTTTTTCCCAAAAAAAAAAATTTTTTAAATTTTTAAAAAAAAAAATTTTTTAAAAAAAAGGCCCCCCTTTTTTTTATTTTTTTTAAAAAAAAAAAAATTTTTTAATTTTTTTTAAAAATTTTTAAAATTTAAAAAAAAAAATTTTTTTTAAAAATTTTTTTAATAAATTTTTTTTTTACAAAACCTTTTTTTTTTAAAAAAAAAAATTTTTAAAAAAAACAAATTTTAAAAAATTTTTTTGGGGGTTTTTTTTTTTAAAAAATTTTTTTTTAAAAAAAAAAGGGGGGAAAAAAAGGGGGGAAAAAAAAATTTTTTAAAAAAAAAAAATTTTTTTTTTTCCTTTTAAAAAAACAAATTTTTTTTAAAAAATTTTTTTTAAAAGGGTTTTTTTAAATTTTTTTAAAACAATTTTTTAAAAAAAAAAAGGAATTTTTTTAAAATTTTTTTTGGGGGGTTTTTTAAAAAAATAAAAAATTTAAAAAAATTTTTTTTTTTTAAAAACCCAAAAATTTTTTAAAAAAAAAAAGGGGCCCCCCTTTTTTTCCAAATTAAAAAAACCAAAAGGGTTTTTGGGGGGGTTTTATTTTAAAAAAAAAAAAAAATTTACGGGTTTTTTTTTGGGTTTCCTTTTAAAAAATTTGAAAAAAAAAAAAAGGTTTTTTAAAAACCCCAAAAATTTTTTTAAAAAAAATTTTTTTTAATTTTTAAAGGTTTTTTTAAAAAAGGCCCCTTTTTTTTTAAAAAAAAATTTTCCCCCGGGAAATTAAAGGGGCCCGGGGGTTTTCCAAATTTTTTAAAAATTTTTTTTTTTTTAAAAAATTTTTTTTTTAAAAAACCAAAAAAAGGGTTTTTTTTTTCCCCCTTTTTTAAAAAAATTTTTTTTTCCCCCCCCTTTAAAACCCCTTTCCCCTTTTTTAACAAAAATTTTTTGTTTTTAAAAAAAAAATTTTTAAAAAAAAATTTTTTAAAAAAAAAACCCGAAAAAAACCTTTAAAAATTTTTTTTTTTTTTGGAAAGGGGAAAAAAAATTTTTTTAAAAAATTTTTTTTAAAAACCCTTTTTTTTTGGAAAAAAACTTTTTTTAAATAAGGGGGAAAATTTTTTTTTTAAAAAAAAAAAAGGGTTTTTTTTTAAAAACCCTTTTCCCCAAAAAATTTTTTTTAAAAAAAAGGGGGGGGGTTTTTAAAGAATCTTTAAAATATACAAATAAAACTATGCATTTGTTACAGGTAACTTAAAATTATACACTAATATAATAATGTTACTAAGTATTTTCTTTCTTCTTACATATTAATAAAGTCTCCACTTGAATCACATTTACACATCGACTGAATATCTTTTCGGTTGGGGATCCCATTTTTTTCAAGTCTTTTCTCATTTAAACTTACAGTCGTCTATCCAAACTCGTTGCTACACCTAAAATATATAATTTTATATTTAGCAATGTTCTTCTTTTTTTTTTCCCAATTAAAACTAAAAAAAATTAAAAAAGACTAAAAAAAGTCATAAATATAGTTTGAAATTTTACATGCAAAAATACCTAAAATAATATAAAATCCTCATTGTTAACTAAACCAATTAAAATTATACAGGATTTTTTGTGAAAAATTTTTAAATTATATTGCTAGACAAATTTTTTATGGGACCCAGTCAAAAAAAGGATACTGGCTAATTACACCGTCGATACATACTTAAAAGCATTTCTCCTTATTTTTTAAAATTTTTAAAAACGTAAAAATTATTTCCCTTTCCCAATATCACCCTTTTTCATCGCCGCTCCCCCCCAACAATTTTCTTTCCCACCCAATGGCGACCCCCTTTTTCCTTTGGCAAATTTTTTTTGGCCTTTATGTTTTTGTTTACTTTTCCCCTGAAACATAAATAATATATCCCAATCATATTGAAATTTAATAGAAACCAATTCCCAAAAACCAGAGTATTAAACTTTTTCTTAGATTCTCCCCAGAATATATGTGGAAATACAGATGGCCCAAGCTCATTTTACAGAACATTTGTTACACAGGGTGTAAAAAGTATAATGCTCACGATTTTAATGGACGATGTGGGAAGCTCAGACTGGGATTTAAAAGGCATTTGGGGAATGGGCATATAAAGCGGGTCTCTAACGATTTATTTTTTGTACCGCATGTTTTAGCTTATAGACATATGTATTAAAACTTAATAATTTTTTGTCTAAATGATATCAAAGTTAAAAACTTTGAAAGCAATTATTTCTGAAAAGCTTAACAATTGGAACCTTTCGTCTTAATCGCTTATCAGTAGATTCATTTGCTAATAAAATAAATTAAGTTTAAAATGTTTCACTCTTCACTCACTCTAAAAATTAAAAAACAATTGGCCACAGCGCTACCCAAAAGCCTCGTGTAGTTATGCATTGTGCGTATTGGTGGCGATATGTTTGTCCGTTGTAGGTTAAAATTGTTGTAAATCAAGAAAATATGCTGATATGTTATTAATTTAAGGCAAACCAAATGCTAATCTAGCAGCCCAAATTTACCATGAAAATTTTTTACGACGGCTACATCCATTTGGGACAACCATAGTGCAGACGTACCAAAGAGTTTTGACAACGGGATGTGTGCAACCCGGAAATCTTATATAAAAACGTGCTGTTTTAAAACATAATAATTTGTGTTCTTAAAATGGATATTAACCTTGTGTTAAGTGTAATTATTTTTTAATTACAAATAAAAACCAAACAATAATTTATTGTTTTTTACTTAAATTTAAATTAAACGAATTAAATATTAAAATAAATTGCAAGACATAATTTTTATTATTTGTATGTAACTAAACATCTCTTTAAAAAAAAAGTGTGAATATGTAAAACCTCGCAAAAAACGTTTAACGTTCGACTCGGTGCGATAAAGCGGGCGCCAAATTTTTTAAAATTTGAAAAGCCATATGTCAAAAACAGTTAACTTTTGACCCGTGTTTTTGGCTTCTTTGACTTGTTTTGAGCTCAACTATCGCCCATTAAAATCTTGAGCATCATACTTTTTACATCACGTATATTTTAATTGTTAAGTAAAATAAAAGAACGATTTTTCCCAAAAAAAGCTTATAATATTTATAATACAAGAGACAACCAATTTGGCCTCTAGGCTGCTAAAAGATAGTTTATGACGAGGAGAACCAAATTCTCATTTTACCAAGTTTGAATGACTAGTTTAACCGCTTCATCGTAAACCTTTATATTTTGACTGTGATGAAAAATTCAGATTAAATTTTCGGCTAAGTAGCAATTAAAAAATAAAACAATCAAAATATGAACACTAAGTTATTAAAATTCTATAAAAGTTATTTCCAATAAACATTTACCTAGCAAATTCTTCATATAATAACTCTAATTGTGAAACTCCCCTAACTTTTTCTACTACAGTCTCAAAACTCCGGCTTAAACTATGGACCGCCACTGCTGCAAAGAGCTGACAAGTTCTTTCTTCCTCCCTAAAATAAAAATTCAAATATTAGTCACACATTATGCTCCCCCAAAAAAAAATACAAATCTGTATCTGCACCTTTTTTTTAATTTATTTTTGGTGCATCCACTTTTGTTTAATGTTTATTTTGTAAAAAAATAGTTTTATATACTTAATTAATTTTCCAGGCCATATAATAAAGCTAATGAAAATTAATGTTTTTATACAATTATATGTTTATATATTTAACTTTTTTAAATTTAAATGTTACTTACCTAACCCTCATATAAACCCTATGCAGTCTTTCATACATACAAATTCCTAGACAAGTAAGAACCTCTTCTTGAGCGATTTCTAATGTTTTTGCATGTCGTTCTCGACGACTAGAAATAAATATTAAAAATATAGTGACCCACATAAAGTTAGACACAGAATTTTTTTAAAGATATTTGCACATAAAATCATTCTATTTACCTTCCTAACAATTCTGGTTCCGCCCTATTAATTAGTTTAGTAATGTACTCGGTTTTGGGGTTTAAATGAATGTGTTTGTCTTGCAGGCACCTTTTAATACCCGCATAAAGCGAGGAAACGTAACCTTTTTCTTTGGTTGGCTCAGGTTCTTCCACTAGTAGAATGTAGGCTAAAAAATTAATAATGAGATAGTAAAAATAATATTTATGAACTAAATGAATAACAGCCGAGTAACAATCGCGTTGTTAAAGTTAGCAATGAACTTAACAATTGGTTAAATTTAACAAAGAGTGAAAAATTAAAAAACTTGACAACAAATCACATTTCAACTGGATGACAATAAATAATTTAGTTCGGAATTTTGCTTTAAAAATCAATTAAACATATAAAAAAAGTAATTTCCTTGCACAGAATTTGAAAAAAATAGGTTTGGCACTCTAACAAAGTTATTTTATATATTTTCTTCAAAAACAAGCAGTATAATAGATAGCTTAAATGGCCAATACTGCAGAACTTCTGTAAATTTGGTTTTTTAACAGGTTCTTTATTATACCCCATGCTTATTACATTTCATTAATAAATTCAGTGATAGAATAGCCACTGCTTTAATTTTTACTTTTAATAAAGTTGGTCGTTTTTTACTTTCAATAGAACAAGCAAAATTTTATTAAAGAATCTTTTCTTTAACATTTTTCTACTCTTCTACTCACAACATCTATACTTTTTATTAAAAACGTAGTAACAAATATTGATCCAACATCCTAACTTCCTAAAATCTAAAGTGTCGACATTTTTACTAGAACCGGACTTATAAAATATTCCTTTAACATTCAGATAATATTATCTCTAGAGTAGTAAAAAGTACGCAGACTACTCAGCACGTAGAGCAAGAGAGAAAAGTTATACTTTTATTTTAGGAGTATATACCCCGCGCAGCATGCTGATTGGTCAGCATGGTATATACTATTCCCCGCCGACTACTCAGCATGTAAAGCAAGATAGAAATATTGTACTCTTATTCTTCTTTCCCTCTAATGACATGCCTATGGGGTGCCCCTCTCCAAGTAAAGCAATTGTTTATGCTGATGATACAAACTTTCTCCTTTCTGAATACCATAAGGAAGCGACTGTTGAAAGGGCAAATCGATCGGTGGTTGAATTTGTTAATTGGTGTACAAATAATGGGTTAGTTTTAAATACAAAGAAAACATTTTTTATGAATTTTTTTCCAAAAAACGCAACAATTGACCAACGTTACTTAATTAAAGCAAATCATCAATCTATTGCTCAGGTTACCAATATAAAGTTTTTAGGAGTAACATTGGATCAAAAAAATGACCTGGGAGAACCATATTAACGGTTTAACAACTAAACTGAGTAAATCTTGCTTTGTGATTCGATACTTAAAGATGTCTGTTTCACCAAATGTGTTAAAATTGGCATATTACGGTTTAGTTCAGTCACATATATCATATGGTTTAATATTTTGGGAAGTTCAGCTTATGTAAATAGAGCCTTTGTTTTGCAGAAAAGGATAATTAGGTGTATGTTAGGTCTACCACCGGTGCGCACTGCCGTCAAGCATTTATAAATTTAGAAATTTTTACTCTCCGTCCCTCTATATATACCTGCTCATAATTTATTGAGGCAGAATGAGGCTGAATTTCAAAGAAACTCTGATATACATACTTATAACACAAGAAATCAAAATCAGCTACATATTTCATATTCTCGTTTGAGTGTCGGTCAGAGTTCCCCTACATTTCAGGGAATTATTTTTATAACAAGTTTCTGCAACTCTTCGGTAGTATTGAAAGCACTAAACTCTAAAAAACTTTTGCAGAATTTCTTAGTTGGACAAGCCTTTATGATGTGAATGAGTACTTATCAATGTAAATTTTAAATAGTGATTTAGTGTTATTGTTAATATTTTGTGCTTGTGTAGTTTTAGGATAATTTTAATGTTCATTTTAATATGTAATAGATTAGGACCTTTTATTTTATTTATTTTACTTATATTAATTTATATTATGACAAGTCCGATAAGCTGTGGCTACATAGCTTGAGTGATGAATAAAGATGACTTTATGCCCGTTGTTCGCACAACCAAGTTGCAAGACTGCCTCTAGCAGTATATGCTTGAAGGTTGCGATGGATAATCTGAGTAGCTTTCTAGTGATGAAAATTTTTCGGCATGGTCTGCTCCAAGAAGTTTAACAGGAAAAAAATGGTAATTAATGTTCATGGCTCTTTTCATTACGAGAACAGTGTGAAAATGCTCTTGAGCTACTCCAAACCCTATAAATGCTTGACTAGAAACTCACTCTAGCGTGCGTGTAAAAATTATCATATGTATATGCGTTGTTTCTGAAATTAAAAACATCTATTCATTGTGATGCAAAATTCTTAGATCAAATTTTACACCCTGGACTGTGTTTGACTGGGATTTCGAACAAGGCATTTGGGCGAATCGGACATATACCACAGCGGGTCTCTAACGATTTATTTTTAGTACCGCATGTTATAGGTTTAAGAAACAAGAAGCATATCTAGGTTAATTTCGTTATTTTTTGTAGATATATAAATACAAAAATAAACATAAAATTATTTCACTTCTTTTGTTTTAAAAAGAATAAATAAATAATAAACAGCAGTAGGTATTAAAATTCTTGTAAATAAATGGTTTTACTAATATTTATTAAATTAAAGCAGAAATTTTTTAGGAAAATAAAGCAAATATTTTATCTAATCTAGATGTAATACTACCTAAATTTATCAATTAAATATAATAAGCTTGAGTTATATTAAAGAACCTGTTAAAAACCCAAATTTAAAGAAGTTTTGAAGTAATTTGAGCTATCTATTGAACTGCTTGTTTTTAAAGAAAATAAATAAAATTACTTTGTTAGAGTGCAAACCTATTTTTTTTAATATTATGTGCAAAGTAATATATTTTTTTAATATGTTTAATTGATTTTTAATGCAAAAACCCGAACTAATTTTTTTAAGAAATAGTTAGCATTTTAAAAGTTGTTGCCAAGGTGGTCATTTTAACCTCTTTATTAAATATAACACATTTTTAAGTCCAAAAATTAACAAATAATCATCACTCGGCCAAAAGAGCATTAAATTGATTATTTAAATAAACTTACCCTTTAAAACTTTGGTTCTACACTCCCCACAAAACCTGTGCTTCCTAAGGTAGTTTTCCAAAGTCGCATGTAGACTAGAGGCTTCGATGATGCAAACATCTTTCCGGCAGTCAGTTTTCATACAGTCCCAGATATCCCGCCACACGGGGGTCAAAGGACGACTTCTTTGAGAGTCTAGGGAGTGAAGAAGACAGCGGACGCTCTTTTTATTTCTTTTTGGTTGAGTTTCAATGAGAAGTTCGAGACGTTGGCTAAAAATGTTAAGGGATTTACTTGGTTGTCAATGTCAAACTGGTGCGGTGTTGACAAATTTCCATATTGAAAAAACAATTATACTGACCGGTTTACAATGTCAAAAATTTTGATGTAAATATAAGCGTGTGTATTTTTATGTCTTTCATTTCACTTATTCCAGTAACTAAAGACCTGAAAGTACCCAAAGCTGTAAATAAATCTGTACAGTTTTCATTTGTGGCCCAATTCTTGAGTCTTCGCGGATGCTTTCGAGCGAGAAAAAGTTTATCACGATTCCGACGTGGGAACCCGCTAAAAATGGCCCCCCAAAGTCCCAAAAATGAATTTCCCGCGAATATCTGCCAAAATATGCAAATTGGAGATTTTTTGTTTAGACCAAAAATGAAGCTCACTTCGAAATCTACAAAAATGGTTCTTACCATTTTTTTCGCAATACCAATATTTTTCGCAAAAACGGCAGTCAAAAAATCCATAACATTCCACACTGAATAGATGTGGTTAGTTGTGAGTCCGCGAGTCACTGGTGTGATGAATTTCCCTAATTTTTGAAAAATTATTGGACTTTATTAAAAAGAAAAAAGTACATTTAGAAACTAGACACTCTAAGCTTTCAAATGATGTGCATTGAAAAGCATTTCAATAGATTTTTTGATTCGCGTTTATTCTACAGATTTTCTAGAACTCCGGAAACGGCTAAAAATGCAGATGGGCAAAACAATTTTTTTATCAAAATGCAAGAAAGATGGTTAAGAAAATTTTCTTAGATCATTAAACACTTGCTAAGGTCCCATTATAAAAAAGAAATGTTAATAGGAAACCATTTTTTCAAAAAATATCAATAAATTAATGAGATACTATCAAAATCAGAATGGACCCAAACTCATATGCAATAATGGGTATGGGTTTTTCCATTGCGATGAACTTTAAATGATTGAAAAGTGTACATTATTGCCCGAATAATGGAACGATTCGTCCGCCCGCTTATAAGTGAATCCATGAAGATAGGGGCATTCTAGCGGTAGAGCGGAAGCTGAAATGAGGGGACTTTTGGGTCTCGTTATCTCGAAAACTATCGATTTTTCAAAAAAATTATAAGGACCATTTTTGTAGATTACAAGGCGATCTTTATTTTTTGTCTAAACAAAAATTCTCCAATTCGCATATTTTGGCATATATATTAGCGGGAAACCCATTTTTCGGGCCTAGAGGGGCCATTTTTGGGCCTAGAGGGGCCATTTTCAGCCCTTTCCCACCTGTTAGTGTTGATAAACTTTTTTTCGCTCGAAATCATCCCCGAAAACCTAAGAATTGCGCCACAAGGGAAAACTGTACAGAATTATTTACAGCTTTGTCCCTTCATTTACTGGACTAACTACAAAGAAATTATTTTCAAAGAAATACTTACGCATGATCATGAAATATATTAGCTAATATATTATAGGCATGTTTCTCTTTTCTTAAAGTAATTGTACCATCTGATTTTACTACAATAGGATCCAGGGTGGGATGTCCAAAACTAAGAAGTTGAAAATACAGTCTTTCAACGCTGAAAAAGAAGGGTTTGGTTAACATATTGAAACATTTAATTAAAAAGGAATACCCTTAATTTCCCTCTATAGTAGGCATTTTAACATATCTATTTGATTACATCCAAAGATTTTTAACTTTAATAAATTTAAATTTAATAATAGGGCACTGATTTGGCAACATTAAAAATGCAATCAAAAACAGAAGGAGATTATACATTGACCCATAAAATTTTATTAGGCAATCATGTTACTAAAATTGTTTTTCTAATATTCCTCTAGTGAATAGAAACATTTCGAAAGTAAATATTTTTTTACTACAAATTTAAATTTTTTGGAGGGTAGCTGAGTTATAGAAAGTGGCAAAAAATTAAATAGTTGAGGACCATAGTCTGATATGCCTGTCCTAATTTATTTTGTGATATTTGGAATATATTTTTCCTATTTCTTGTTATATGGGAATGCGTGCCTTCATGTGTTGTGTAGTTTGTGTTATTGTCTTTTGTGTAAAGTAAACAATATAAAATATATAAGCAAGGAAAAGTAAGTATATTTAATGCCATGAAAAGTGGATTGCAATCAGCCCTATAGTCTACTCCCTTTATGATATGAATAGCTCTTCATTACTCTTATTTCATTCCATTAAGAAACATGGCTAGTGGTTGGTTTGCTTGCCCTTAACGATAAGAAGGAAGTTATGCAGCTTATCTTCAACATAATGAAAAAAGCACATGCATCGTTTGGTCCAATGCTTGATAGTTTTTCGTCATCTGATCCGACTCCGGTATGTGGCGGTTCCGATAGTTTGTTGCGTGGCACTTCGGAGCCTGTTGGTAACTCTGATAGTTCAAATTTCGTAACCCCGTCGATAATGGATCAACGGTCTCCCAGGGAGAACTAGTCACATTATATTATCAGAATGTCAGAGGTCTCCGAACAAAATCATCAATATTGTTGGCAAATACCTCCTCCTGCAACTTCGATATTATCATGCTTACTGAAACTTGGCTTAATGATTCCCTATACAATTCTGAATTTTTTGGTCCTATGTAGTCTCTAGAAGAGACCGTTGTTACGATGTGCTTGACTGTGCGCGCGGGGGTGGAGTATTGATAGCTGTTTCAGCCCATTTTCAGTCCTCGGTCATAGATACCCCTAGATCCATACACTATGAGGATGTATGGGTTAAAGCCGGCGTTAACCACTCTCAATTGATACTGGGATGTGTATATTTTCCTCCCAATTCTTCATTAGATGGATATCTGTCCTTTTGCAACATGTGTGAATCCCTTAGAGATAAATTCAAAAGCTATAAATTTGTTATCTGCGGCGATTTCAATCTTCCTCTTATCAATTGGACCCTGGATTGCGATACTGTTTTACCCACAAGAATTCAGCCTGCAACTGCCGAGGCCGTAATTGATACAATGTGTCTGCTTGAACTAAACCAACTTAACTGTATTTTCAACTCTTGTGAGCGCATCTTAGACCTTGTATTTATTGATGACCTTGAATCCGCTACATGCGTCAGGTGCGATTTTCCTTTGTCAAATGTTGATGTCCTGCATCCGCCATTAAATATTTCGTTCATGACTACAAAATCTGAAAGGCTTCGTGACCGTGCTACTGGGCACACTTTTCAATTCCATAAAGCCAATTTCCCGGAACTTAACAGATTTTTTGCGGAAGTTGATTGGTCCTTTATAGGCGGCTACGACGACGTTGAACTCAATTTGTTCCGAAAAAGCGTATAAAGGGCAACAAATATCCCGTTTGGTTCGACGCCACGCTCCAAAAACTTATAACCGAGAAAAATAAATTATACAGGGAAATAGGGCTGATGTAACTAACTACAGAGGCATTTTGATCATTTCTACGATTCCAAAATTATTCGAAGACATCATTACGGATGAACTATTCTCCACCTATAAAGATTATATTTGTCCTTTACAACACGGTTTTTATAGTGGTCGCTCTACGGCAACCAATCTCGCTATATTCCAGAACTATCTTTTTTCTTCAGTTGAGGCTGGTCGCCAGGTTGACGCTGTCTATACAGATTTGTCCAGGGCCTTTGACAGTGTATGTCATGAATTGCTTCTGAGAAAGCTTTCTGATATCGGTATTTCGGGGAGTTACTTAAAGTGGCTCGGTTCCTACTTAGATCACCGTTATCAACGTGTTGTTGTGCTAAACTCGATATCTCGAGATATAGCAGTGACGTCGGGGGTGCCACAGGGCTCCCACATCGGTCCTGTACTGTTTTTGTTGTTCATTAACGATATCACGTCTTGCTTTACAAATAGTAACTGCTTGTTATTTGCAGATGATTTGAAATTCTTTACCTCCGACACTGCCGATAGTTATGCTTTACAATCCGATTTAAATCGATTTATAAAATGGTGTGAAGCGAATTCTCTTTCCCTTAATATTGCGAAATGTACTACTATCCATTTCACAAAATCTCTTGCACCCACCCATAATGTCTATAAAATTGGTGACTCAATCCTGAAAACTTCTTCCACAGTGAATGACTTGGGTGTAATTTTTGACGAAGGCTTATCGTTTAACCTTCATATCGACACAATCGTATGCAGAGCATTCAGAATGTTGGGCTTCATCAAAAGAAATTCCCGACACTTCACCTGCAAGAAGGCCATTATGTCACTGTATAACTGCTTGGTAAGAAGTGTACTCGAATATTGCTCAGTTATCTGGCAGCCCCGTTATGTTTGCCATATCGATAGGATTGAAAGAGTACAACATAAATTCATTAAATATTTGTTATTTAAATATCGTTTTCCGTATCAAGACGTCTGCTATGAAACTAGATTGCTTCTGTGTGGTATGCAGATGCTGGAGAATAGACGTAGACAAGCTCTCCTCTTGTTTCTTTATAAACTGGTTAATGGGATGATTCACTGTAGTGATCTGCTGAGTATGGTGGATTTCTTGGTCCCCAGGCGTCGAACTCGTCACACCTCCCTCTTCTTCGTGAAAGGACATAGGACCAATTATGGTCAAAACACGTTTATTGACCGCATGTGTCAAAATTATAACTTATTTTATTACAATTGTGACATCTTCAATATTGGTCTGTATTCTCTTAAGAGATGGCTAAGGTTTGGCGACGTCTGATTTAAGATTAAATTTTTAAACCCTTAATCGAGTATTTACTTAATGGAACTATTGTATGTAGTGCAGTTACAAGTAGTGTAAGCTTTTTTATTTTGTATGTATTTTTAAGTTTTTTTATGTTTTGTATGTTATTTCTTTTTTATATTAATTTTTGTACCATTTAGGGATTTATCCCTGTAGTGTACTTTACTGTGAATAAATAAATAAATAAAATATGCTAACTATTTAAATTATGACTCCAAACAAGCAATGCATATGTAGCCTTTGATTTAAAACATGAGTTATATACTCTTAGGACAACATTTAAGGAAACTGTTTGTAATAAATTTTGAATTGCATACACACAGGAAGCCAGTTTTTAAGATAGGTACTCAATATGTGAGTTTCACCTTAATTTGGGATCGCTGTGGATGCCCAGAAAACGGACCAATTCAAGCGTGTTTATATGCCCTATGTACTTCAATGTAAAAACCATATATGCTCTGTTTTTGCCTTATTTAAGCTTAGCTGGTTTGCTGTAAACCAATCAGCAACCCTCATCTGTGTATCCACCACCCTCTGTCTCAGATGATCTTAATCATTATCCTGCAATACTACAGTTGTATCATCCACAACAGATATCAACAATGTTAATTATGCACAATTTAAATGTTAGTATCCCGTTTCACAGCCGATAAAAAAATTTCGTTTTTTTCAGTTAACTAAAAGACACTTTTATTAACCCTATATTTCAATTTCATGTAATTCTTAAGAAAAGCCGTTTAATGAATGAACTACCTTAATATTTTTAAATAATTTTTCATATTATTATTATTCAATATTTTTTATAGATTATTCAATATTTTTTGTCCCTTGTTTTAGTTTTACAACTCATAGCACAGTTTGCAAAGCAAAATAGAACCTGTTTTGGTACCTAACATTAAACTAATATCAAACCACTAGAAACAATCTTTGAAAAGTGGTGCATAGAACATAAAAACCCAAAATTCGTCCAAAAGTTACCCTTCTTACTGTTTTCTATATAAAAAACCTATAAAAATAGCCTTTTTTCCTTTTAGAGTAGGACTTTTTAAATAATTTGGTCCTAGCTACTTTCGGTGCAATGGGGAAAAAGAGCTAATTAAAATTGATTCACCAATTCTTATCGTCATGAGCCGCCACTAGTATCCCGATTAAATTACAATTAAATTAAAATTTTCCACTTTAAAAAGAATTTTTTTTTTTTGGTTTTGCACCCTAAAAAACAGGAAAAAATATCTTTTGTATAAACTTTGTTTTTATCTTCTATGAACCACTTTTTAAAAGATAGCACTGGCAGTTGTAATTCATGAAAATAAAAGTTGTGGTATCCAAAAGTTGGCCATTTCTTTTACATTTTTGGGGTACACATCCTTTAAAAACCACAATCACATTAATTTAGGTGAGAAAAACAAATTATATGTTTATAAATGGTCTTCACAAGTTGAAATACCCTGGTTAATAGATTCAAAAAGTAAAATTAGAAATAAGCTTTTGCCCTTTATTGTTATAATTTGATATAAAACTGAGGTAAAAAGTGATAAAATTTGCAACTTTAAGTTTATTTACAAAAAAACTTGCTATTAAATTACTATTAAAAACATCTACTTTCATGTAAAAATATTTAAAATGTAAAATTCAAAAGCCCTGAAGGACCTCATTTATGTTTTCTCACAATTTATCAACAAAATTTTACAAAAGAGTGTACTTTGTATTAGCAAGATAAGTTTTGGAAAAAAAACTATCCAAAAACAGTTTTGATTGAACTTTTTCTATTTTTTTTTTAGTGGATTTATACAAAATGTATCATTAAATTTGGTGAAATATTAACTTTCTACACGCGTTTTCTATTCTTACCTCCTACGGCATCCAACACATGGTACATTCTGGTTTAAAACCTCCATTAATTCGTTTTTATTGATCTGCAAGGAGTTCTGAAACTCATCAGGAGACAGCATTCCTAACTTAGAGGCAAACTCATTGAGTTCTTTGCCGCTCAAAGTTTGACTGTCACATATTATGTTTGAATTCTTGATATCCATAACAAGCTAAAACAAATAACCAATGAAATATAAATAGATTGTTTCTAAAAAATCACAAAAAAAATATGATTTCAATATTTTGCTGTAAGAATTGTAAAGGGCAGAGTGATCTCATACTTCTTCATAAATACTATGATAAATAATATAAGTTCTTGGGTATTTTTTTCAACAAAATACTACAAAAATGTTTTTACCAGAGTAAGCTTTTTAAAGGAATTCAAAAGGCTGATCTGAAAGCCTTGAATTCCCCTCATTTTACATACAAGATCGGGATGGAGTGTCTATATGACCTAAAACAACAGGATAAAGTTTCTGGATCCAGGGGAATCGAAGGCAATGAAAAAGCAGCTAAACTAGCAAGAGCCAGTTCACCTAAAAATTTCATTGTCCCAGATCCAGTTTGCAGACTACGAAACAGGCAATTATAACACCAGACAGATATGAGGACAAATAGTTCTCAAAACAATGTCCGGATCATTGGCATGCATCACCTGGTCAAAGATATATGAAGGCTACGCTAAGCGATCCTTCTAGAAAACTGACAGCTAAGGTCCTTTTACTGGAGCGCAATCACTTTAGATAAGTAGTAGGCAGGGCCGTATTTAGGCGGTGGCGAGATGGGCGCCAAGTGCACTTGGGAAAACGCAAAAAATATTTTTTTTAGTTGTCAGTACCATAGTCATATTATTTTACTTTTTATTGACAAAATTAATCAAATAAATAAATTACAACCGAACAATTTTAAAACAAATTTTCAACTTAGATACTTAATTTAATATATTAAGATTGAGAAATGTATGAATTATTAATAAAATATCAATTTATTCTCATACCTACAGCGAGAATGTAAATCTTTGATTTTTTTTATATTTAGGCTGAAGATAAATTGGTATTTTATAAATTAATGGCAGTACTAGTTCTTTTTTTGTTGCATATTATTTAATTTATTAAATTATAAATGACACGTTTTGGTAGGGCTGCTATGCACAGAATTTTTGTAACCACGGTTTTATTGTTGAGAAAATTTATTCTAAGTTTAATCATCTGCAAATAACGATGTAGGTATAGTTAATTTACATTTCACTTCTTTCAGACAGATACAAACAGTTGTTTTTTGTAAATCATGTCTCTTTTAAATAGTAGGCTTATATTTTCTATAAGAAAATATAGAATTTGACACAAATTCCACCACAAAATTGGTATTTTAAAAAAATGAAATTTTTGGTTTAAAAAACTTTAAATTGCACTTTTTGTAAAATTTTCCGGAAATAGTCCCCGAAATCCCCGTTGTGTGGGAGGGGGGGGCGCAAATGTTAAACTCTGCCAAGGGCGCGGCCATACCTAGATACGGCGCTGGTAGTAGGTAACTGTCATCTAAGAAAACACATGCAGAAAAGGAGCATACATACTGGTCCCACAAAATGCAGGTTTACTAGGAAGGAGGAAGGAACTGCCTTATACTTGTCTAAACGACATTTTTTTCTTAAAAAATTGCATTTTTATATTTATATTAATCTATATGTAACAACCGTATGATTATGATACTAGCAAGGTCGTCATTCTATTAGTAGTATAATAACATAAATATTACTCATGTCAATAAAGCATGCCAACGGCAATGTCACCAGCAAGAATAGACTGTAGGATTTTGGTACAACATCACGAAATGACCTACACTAATTTGTATAAATTGTGCATTCTGAAATTAATAAAACCAGTATTGTACAGTTGTTAAAACGTATTTTACTCAACCTAGGAAACTAGGGAATAAAAGGATTAGGAGAAAAACCCCCTAATTCCTTTTATACTCTCATACATAAATTACAAAGCAGAATCCCTCTTCCACATTAACCAACCAAACCACCATGTTTCTGTCATTCTTGTAGAATATCAAGTTATAACTAAATGTAGGTAATTGTAAATTTTAGAATAGTAGGTATATTTTATGTCATTTGAACATATATTTAGGGTCAGATTTTTCCAATAAATAGGGCTTTTGCAATGGGTCCTTATTTAATGGAATTTTCAACAATAAAAAGAAAGCAGGTAGAAAAAGTCATATTCTGGGATTTTCAGGTAGGCTTACCAAAATACTTTTTAAAAATTAAATGTGGTTTAATTAATACTTTTGAAATATTATAAGGACTAGTAAATTTACAAGGAAGTGAAGAATTGTTATACAAAAAGATCCTCCAAAACGCCGATAATCAGGATAAACAATTCCACGTTATATTTCGGATAGAGCCTCTGAAGTTTACCAAGAAGACCTTGGTATTTTGATCGTTTCTGCCGTTCCTTTATATCGATGTTAGTTTCTGCTGAGGCGGAGAACCCTATTACATACATAGAGTGAGTACTGGTTTTGACTTCCAGGTCTCAGACACTCGAAGGCCTTCATAAGCCCACCAAACCAACAATGTACTGTCAAACTACTGGAGCAATCAAGGGTACACCTTAAAACTCTAGTGGGACTGTACACGGGACACTGCAGAGTAAAATACCACATGCACAAGATCGGCCTAGCGGAAGACGCCGAATGCCGCATGTGCATGGAGGGGGATGAATAGGCAGAACACATACTGTGTTTGTGCCCAGCAATGGCAAGACTAAGATTCGCAATCCTTGGCAATGACACCTTGTAGCCGGGGGAGGTGAAAGATCTCTCTCCCAACAGGATCATCAGATTTATTAGGAGTCTGGACCTGGTGGGAGAAATATAAAAAGGTGTGAGCCACAGTAGACCGATCGGTCGCGGTGGAAGGGTGTTATACCCACTCACTTTAAACCTACCTACCTACATAGAGTGATTCGTTTTATCTAAGAAAATGAGGTCAGGTTTATTGGTGCGAATTTGATGCGTAGTTGGGTATGCATAATTCCAACAAATGCGATAATTGTCATTTTTCACCACTGCCCCAATATCGCCGGCAGCAAATGGCAGAAATGCTGTTTTATCAATGCCATAGTAGTGTCTGAGGTGCTAGTAAAGCACTCAAAGTGCATGGTTATGTCAGTGGATGTTACCACTGACAGCATGCAATGGACAAGCATAAGGGTTTCGGTGGTTATCAAAAGGCTCGACAAGCAGTATGGGAGATGTTGGAAAACTGACTTCAGTAAATCAACGTGTTTTATCACCCCATCTTAGCATGCTAGCAGAAAACCCCTGGTCTTCCATTTAAGCCCAGGAGTTTTCAAAAACCTAAATGAGAGGTTTCGAAATGGATCAAACTTTTCCTATGTTTTGATAAAATACTCCGTGCTGAGTCTTATTAATGTAATCTTCAAAGAGAATCTGCTGTTCTGCTCTTTTGACTTCAATTCTTACAGCTTTAGACTCAAGTTTTAAGGGTGATTGGTCATTGTTAGAATCTACTGCAAATCTGAGACCGAATTTCTCCGCTGCTTGTTCCACTGCGTTAAATAGAAATGCTCCAATATTAGCTATATCATGTGCCCTTACTAGTTGCTTATTATTATTATTATTCTATTATAACATTTTTCCAAAGTCTTTTTGTTCCTTTAATTTTTGTGGTTTAAAATTATGTTTTTTTTAGTTTAATTATGAAATTTGTTATACTTTTTTCTAAATATTTTTATATTTAATACCTTAACTTACACAACCTTGGGACTTATCATAAGAATTATTAGAAAATCCCACGTTGTAGGTAATTCGAAAACCCAGAAATCGCTTTCCACATTCATATTCAGTATTCACTACACAGAAATGTATTTCTATATAAGAATTTTAGGTGAAAACTTATACAGATGTTTTCAACATAGTGTAACAAGTACTAATTTATATTTAAATAAAAATTTAAGAAAATACTTAGTAATTTACATACTGGTCCCTATTAAAGTACATGTTAACTTAATATTACCTATTTATACTACAAAGAAGCAGAATATCTATGTTGGTAGCAAAGACCTACTTACCAAAATTTCTCAGAAAATCAAATTAAACTT
>JAHBCN010006729.1:0-47203 GCA_019359885.1 Listronotus oregonensis
TTTTTTAAAGTATACAAAACCGTAAGGTCAGATGACATTAGGTTTGTTCTCACAGAAAATCCATAACAAGATTGTGATAAGGGTGGCCGTCCATTTTTTGACCCATTTTGATCGCGAATAACTTTTGAACAAATAAAGAATAAGATGCGGTTTTCGCAAAATACTTATATTTCTTTAAAGTTTATTCTCGTATCTTTACCATTTTTATGTGACATTCCTTAAAAAAAAATGGCCGATTTTCCGATATAGGACAACTTTGTTATTTTAAATGGAACATTATATTTTAATTTTTTAAAATTTAATCTTCCCCTTTAAAAAGTAACAAAAACTATGGTTATCAAAAAATAACCAATTTATTGCCCCAAAAAATTGACGTTGCAATGGAATATTATTTTAAAAGGATTTTTGAAAAGTCGCCTGTGGAAACAAAGTTATCTCGTTTCCATAACAGCAACAAGCCTCATTGTCAGCCATTGTTGGTCATTTTTGACAAGTTATTTTAATTAAAAGCGCAAAATGTTCTCGTTAAGCGAAAAAGGAAAATGTGTGTTATTATGTTTGCCGAAACCAAATCAGTAAAAGAAACCCAGCGAAGATTTAGAAACATGTTTAATAAAGCTTCACCCACAAAAAATTCAATTAAAATCTGGTACAGAAAATTCTGGAGTACAGGATCTTTAGCCCGTAAAAAGAAATTAGTAAACAATGAGAATTTGCTAAATAAAACGTTACAAATTCTGGAGATAACTCAGGAAGATCCAACATTGTCAACAAGAAAAACCTCAAGTTCAGTCCATATTCCTAAAACTACAGTACAAGAAATCATGAAAAAAGAACTTAAATTAAAGCCATACAAAATTCAAATGTTACAAAAATAAAAGAAACTGATTTTCCACAAGGGTGGAATTTTGCCAGAAAATTCAAAATTTAGTAAGGAACAATATACATTTTTTGGATAGACTAATAATGTCAGACGAAGCCACATTTCACCTCAATGGAAAAGTAAATAAGCATAACTGCAGGTTTTGGGCAACAGAAGATCCTTGACAATATAACGAACACGTTAGAGATTCGCCAAAAAGTCCAGTCTGGTGTGGTATGCCAAAGCAAAAAATTTATGGGCCTTTTTTTTTCATGAACCAACTGTAACCTCTTGCACTTACGTTGATATGCTGGAAATATTTTTTTATCCCCAATTGCAAGAAGAAAATCTTGTGAATTTCGTCTATTTTCAACAAGATGGGGCTACACCACATTATGCTAACATTACCAAGGATTCACTGACCAACGTTTTTGGAAACCGGTGGATTGGAAGAAGGCCCTATTTCCTGGCCACCTCGTTCACCAGTTTGACTGTTCCAGATTTTTTCTGTGGGGATATGCGAAAAAGAGGTGTTATAGTCCACTTCCCCAAAATTTAGAGCAATTAAAAATTAATATCCGAAACATAATAGAAAATATTCCTGAAGAATTTTTAGTCAATAGTTTTAATAAGTTTTTTCGAATTTAAATAAGTGCGTCGAAGTCGGCGGAAGGCATTTTCAAGCATTTACAGTAGTTTTTTAAAAAGTAATGTAACCTTATTGTAACTATTATTTTGTGAATAACCTAAACCTTTGTCGATCCTTTGTAACATATGAAGCAAATTTTAATTGTTAAATAATATTGTTGGTCGACATGCAGTCAATTTTCGAAGGTCAATAAATACGTTGTTTTTTGAGATAACCATAGCTTGTGTTACATTTTTTTAAAGAGGAAAGATTAAATTTTGAAAATATAGAAACATATACAGGGTGTTCCATTTAAAATAACATAGTTGTCCTATAATGAAAAATCGGCCATTTTGTTTTTAAGCTAATGGAATGTCACAATAAAATCGTGAAGGTACGAGAATAAACTTTAAAGAAATATAAGTGCATCTGCAAAAACCGCATCTTGATACCTTTATTTGTTCCAAGTTATTCTCGATTAAAATGGTCAAAATATGGCCGCCACCCTCTAGTTTCCAAACCAACGTGAATGTGCATGTCCATTTTTGATCGGAAGTTTTTAGCGGCTAACTTTAGAGTCCGAATCCGTTTCTGTATCGGAAAAGTCCGAATCATCCGAAAAATCAAAATCACTTATTTTTATGTCTTATCTTTTTAATACCAATAAATATAGATAGAGACAGCAAAACAGGAAAAACAACGAACAAATACTACTAGACAAAAATAAGGTCAATATTCCTACTAAGTACTGCGCATGCTTCCGACAATTTACTTGTAATGGATCCGCAAACTCTCTTGACAGTTTGAAAACTATCAGCAAAACGTGTGAAAACACCACCCAAGCGTTTTCAAACAATCCAGAAACTTTTGTGTGAACGCGGACAGTTGATTGCGCAGAATCCTGACAGTTTCTAACTGTTCCTGACTTCTGTGAGAACAAACCTATTGCTGGCCACATAATAGGTCCCGCATTACCCACCTACCCATCCGTAAATCTATTATTTAAGTATTTAGAAATTGCTATAGTATTGTATGCAAAAGGTCAGTCGTGTTGAAACCAAATGGGTTAAATTTTGCAAGGGACAAATTATTATCGAGATATTGACCAAAGTCGGTTTTCAAAAAGTACATATTTGTTTGCAGTTGTTGAATTTCCTAATAAAAATGTTTTTAAATACATTTGTGCGATTATCGTACAATTTCTCTCAAATTTTTAGTGCAGTTTTAACATATTTTTTTCTCTTTATTGAAAAAATAATCCCTTTGGAAAACCTACAATCTCTTTTGACTTAATTTATTTTTGACTTACTTTGAATTTACTTTTTAACAAAAAACAAAAAGCTTTCTCCGAAATACATCTTACACATTGTTAAATTCAGAATAAGGAGCACTATTTATGTACGTAAAAATTCAATATGGCTTTCATAGAAAAAAATAAAGTTGATGGTGGTGGCCGAGTGACGAGACATCGGATGTAAAATCTAAAAGCGCCATTAGATAGCGAGAAAAAAGTGGCAATGCAGATGTGCAATTTATATTGAAATTTGTTTAAAATTGGAGCTAGAAGAAAATAAATGCAATTTCTCAAAATTTCGCTTTTCTTGGATATCTCCGAAAATACTTGGAATCTGAAAACTTTCTAAATAGCATGTTATTAGGCGGGGAAAACTGCAACTTTTTTCCCATTTGACCGATTTTGTATCTCTTACCATTTTCAAGGTTTCCCTACTGGCCCTTCTTATCTTGAACACGCTGTATATACGGGGTGTTTCTCAGAGATGGGTTTCGCCTTGTATGCTAAGAACCTTTAAGAATGCCTATGTAATTGTTATAAAATATTAATTTGTAATTTAGTTTTATTTATCATGTAGTAAAAATCCGTTTTCACAAAATTTTATATTGTTATGTTTTGTTTTTCTTTGATTTTATTGAATGCTTTTTATTATTTTATTTTTGTTTTTATTTGTAAGATTTATTATACGTATACGTACCATGTAAGTTTATTTCAGACAATGAAACCAGGTAATATTAAAGAAAATTTAAGCACTCAAATGTTAAAAGTAAACAATTAAGGTAAAACAGTAATATGTAAAAAATTTATTAACATTACAGAATTTTCAAATAGTTTAGTTAATCAACTGAGGATCAATGATGTAATCAAAAGATAGTTTAGAGATCTCAAAAAACAAATAATGTAACTAAACAAATTGTTTTTATTGAGAGAGAAGAGTGCTTTTTGCTGTAGAACACCTATTTAAATGAAAGATAACTGTCAGAGAAAAAACCTTTAATTTAGATTTATTTAAAATGTATGCTTAATTTACCCCATAGAATGTATATATTATAAATATTTCCCAATATTATACCAGTTATTAATAAAGATTTGCAAAAAATAAAAAGTATTGTTTATTTTAACAAAATAAACGCGTGGACAAAAATGAGTGACCCCATTTTCTATCATAATCTATTAGGGCTTCTAAACAAACCTTTAAGTTGTATAAAGAACCTGCGTAAGAACTTGTGGCGCCACTCTCGTTAGTTTTGTAAGTTCGTACGTGTTTATAAACATGCCTTTCAATACTAACTCACGTATCATTTAATTTTTTATTAATTAATTTTTCGTAATCTTCACAAATTAATTACATAAATATATAACAATGACTTATTAAAAGAATAAATATTAATAAGAAAGTTATAATTAAGTGATTACGAGTAAAAAAAAACGTAAAAATAAGCCATAATCTGGTAACACCGGTTGTTTTGTTTTACAATAAAACTAAGTCAAACATAAAATTTTATTCGTTTCCATCAAAACCTCATTCAATAGAACGTCTATAAAAATGGATAAAGCAGTGAATCGTATTAAGTAAGTGTATATGCGTTGACAATAAATATACAGTGTGTGCATAATGTATGAAACAAATTAATTTTTCTACTACTGTATAAATAAGAAAACTTTGTGGTCCTAGCAATGCGAATGATAACGAAAGAGAACCTTCGTGTTACCTGGTTGCTAAGCGTTGCTAGCTAGGAAAGTAATATTTTCAGCGCCTGGACAAAAAAAGGGTAAAAAAAGAAAATAGGCTTGTGGGAAATATTAGGATTTATTTATAAAAAGTAACTAATTTATGACAAAATATTTTAAAAACTAGGTTAGGTATTAACATTAAAAGTAATTGTGCAATTTGAGCAATTAGCAAAAGAAATTGGAGGAATAATACTTGAATTAACAGTTTTTAAATTTGTTGTTGGGGTATCGTTATCACCTTTAACTACGTTACTATTCATATTTTTCACTGTTACTTCATTAGAGGAAATATTGGTAGGAATTTCGTGTAAAATCTTCTTTGAAATTTCCACCTTATTACTATCTTCTAAAAGAATGGCCAGTGTATCTACTGATGTCTTCAAGCTTCAAAAACTTCGCAATTTCTTTAGGTACATTTGAAATAGTGTGCTTTCCAATTACTTGATTAACACATTTACCTCTTTCATAACGATACAATAAACGCTCATCTAGAGCATTCCTTGGTCTCAGCTTAATATATTCCTGTAGAAATCTGGGTAATTGTCTAGAAAGTGGCCGCAACTCCGATTTTGACCAAATTTGGCATACGGGGGTTTTTTGGGGCGCTGATCATGAATCTGAAAAAAATATTTGGCGGAAACGTTTTGTTTTCGAGATATTCATCATCAAACTTGAAAGTCAAACTAACCTCATTTACACTATATTCCCCCTTCTTTTTGTAGACAATTCTTGATGTTTACACTAAAGTGGCACACAATATTTTATAAACACCTTTTAAAAACTTTTTTTGTTTATTTTACACCTTTTTCTTCATTAAATTGCCCAGTATCACTTTTAAACGGGGCGGCCATGTTGTATATATTGTATACCTGGTTGCAGCGTTTGAAAGTGAATTTTTACAATTAAATTAAAAATAGGTATAAAATAAATATAAAAACAAGTTTTTAAAAGGTGTTTATTAACTATTATGTTCCCATTTAGTATAAAAATCAAGAATTTTGTACAAAAGAAGGAGGAATATGTAAAAAAGGTTAGTTTGATTTTAACTTTGATGATGGATATCTCGAAAACGAAACGTTTCCGCCGTTTTCATATTCGTGATTAGCGCCAAAACCCTTATACAAATTTGGTCAAATCAGGTTTTTAGACAATTACCGAAATCTGACATAAGGAACTGAGCCTTCATCGTTGGTTACTACAAAGTTTCTTTTAACTTTATTTTTAGACTCCACTATTTTTACTATAGCCACGTCATTTCTTATTTCTACATCACTTAGGTTCATTCTGTATATTTCGTCTGTCGGCATGCCCCAGCCACTCCCATAATGGCTATTACTTTCATTGCTAAGTAACTTTGATCAGGCGCGTTAAGTAAAAACTTTATGATTTCTTCTTTTTTAAAAATTTTTGACTTTTTTGCCTCATAACCATCGTTTTCCTTTTAATAAAAGCAACTAGTTTCTTGAACTCCGAAATATCTTGATTTTTGTTTACGGAAATTGTTAACTTGAGCATGGAATATACAGACCAGAGGGTTGGTGGTGATAATGACTCGGGTTTTTCTTGAAAATACGCAAACATCACATTCTCGTCAATCCGCCCCACATTTTTTGCAGCAAGCCATTCAGAAAACGATTTATATGTTTGATGGTACCTCTCTTTAGATTTGTCTGGCAGAAGTGAGGCACACGCAAGGTCAGCTGCCTTTTGATGCCATTTTCATATTCATTTAACATTTTAAAATGGGAATGGATTTATACTAAATTAACAATAATTCAAAATCTGACAAGTGCTGATGACAGACAATGTCAACAATAAATGTGTTGCTATGGATTAATTTTTAACAGGTAAAATTTCAAAATCTCTGATATTTCTATTAAAACATGATGTTAATGATTATTAAATTATGCGATACATAGGACAGTAGCAGAAAAAATATAATACATTACACGATGCGAAAGGCCTTTCAAGTGTTCGGAGGTTTTAAATAGCCTCGGCTTCGCCTCGGCCATTTAAAAACCACCTCACACCAAAAAGTAAACTTTCGCATCTTGTAATGTAAATAACTATATTTGCTTAAGCAAAAAAAGTGATAATTTTCTCAAACACGTAAATAATAATTTTCAATTGCGCATTTTTTGACATAAAATATAAAGATATAGGGTGACTTATGTAGTAGATATGACATTATCGATGATTTTTAAAACAGAAGCCGCCATATTTTAGTGCAGATTTATAATCTGCAAAAAGAGCCGATTTTAAAAACATAAAATACTGATGGTTTTAGGTGGCAATTCCGTAGTTACAGGGGGTTAAAAGCGTTTCCAAGTATTGCTGCCACTGTAACAAATACGGAGACCTAGCACATCCCACTATTTTGGTAGCGGACGAGCGGGTTTTCCTAGCTGGCTCCATACTTGCTACAAGGGGGTAAAAGGGGATGTGACTTATATTCGTAAAGAAGAAAATCACGGATTACTTAATTATCTAAATATTCAAGTGAGTAGACAGACTGTAGACGGGTAGACTCGCTGATTTTTGAAGTTCCTCGCCCTTCTTTCTCGTCGATATTATACCTAATTATTACTATTACTACGGGTTAGTTCCCTTAACCCTTACCAATCAGATGAGTTTCAACCCAACAACCTTGATCGTTCACTGGTCTGCCGAAGTCAGTTCTTTCTTCCAACACTTGGTTGAGTTAGCTTTTGTCTTAGGTTTAAGAAATTAAACTCAAATCTAATATATCAACCAAAACGTTATATTGCGGCTTTAAACTCCAATATTAACTCAATTTACGAGAGAGAAATTAAAAGAGTACACTTAAATTGCTAAACTAATAAGATTAATAATGTCATCTGATACTTCTAAAAAGAGAAAATAATATTAATAATGATACAATAAAATAATAAAAAAATAATGTAGCGAGAAAACAGTCGTTTTCTTGAACTAGTGCAATTTAACCAAAATTATCTGAGAAAATCAGGGCAACACCTTATCCTGAAAGAATAGAATAATACTAGACAAAAGAAATTAAAAGCTAACTCAGATCACAAGATTATTTATCGACCGAACTATTCAAAAATACCCGAAAAACGGAATTTTAGTTTTCTACCGCAGTTGTAGCTAAACTAAGTGAACACCTCTTTTCTGCCATTAACTGCCATTCTTTCATTCTGGCTAATCCGTTACAATCACGCACAGTGTTACTCTACCCCCTCAAGGCGTTTTTAGTGATTTAGTACCACCCTGTCACCCTAACAACCAATAGAAAAAGGAGTGCCTAGGTCTGTTAGAGCTCTGTCCTAGAGATGTTGCCCTGAGTCTTTAATTCGACTGTTTTTTTACGTTCTTGTAAAAACGTTAAAAATATTTAATATAAAATTATATCTAATATCCAAAATCTTTAAGGAAGCTTTTTCTTACAATTTTGGCCTTACTATATTACGCAGTGACATATGACCTATCCAATAATTCCCTAAATCAATAACTACTTACACAAATCTGTAATTGAGTCCGCTAAACCGTTACAGACTTTCTTAATACAAAAGAAATTGCACATACATCAGAAAAATGTGTTAAAGTCGTTTTTAACTGGATATACCTATATTCGCACTAAAAATAAAAGAAAAATTGCTATATCTGTGGGGTTCGACAGTCTGGCTATGTAGTGATTTAATAAATAGCAGTTTTTCCCTTGTCTCATACTGAATTCGCGTAAATCTGTAAACGGAAAACTCCCTGATTTTGACATGAAACATTACAAGTCTCAATCGTTCGTGGTTTGCTTCACTTTAGAGTTTAGAAAAAGGTCTTAAGCTTGTTTATTTTTATATTATGAAAAAAATAAAAGCACCCCGCTGTGAGGTTCCTATACGTGACAGTAAATTTAAAGTTGTTTATAGTATAATGTTTACAGATTGGGTTTTGAATTGTCATTTTCATGAATTTGGCTTGATTTACGACTAGCACTTGGGAATGTTTTAGTGCTGGTTTATTTTGAAGGAGGTAGAAAAACTATATAATGGGTTGTCAAAGATACATAAGATATATAACTTTATAGACGCTAAAAGCACTGTAGTGGTAAACAAACAACCTATTTATTTTTTCTCTGGTTTAAGGGTCGACCTTTTGAAATAAACAAGTAATTTTGAAGTTTAAAAGAATGTTTTGGTTATCTCGTATCTTGAAGCAAACATTAACAAAGGAAAATCTTCCCACAGCTAATTTAGACATATCCCATTTGTTACACCACCCACTTACAGAAAAAGAAAAAAAGCGAAAAAAAAATTAAAACCTTGTACCTTCAAAACTGTCAATTAAAGTTATAAGAATTTTTTATTTTTAAAATCGTCTTTTCTTGGAGAATATAAATATCCAATAAAATATAGGGGTTTCAATTAAAAAAAATTGTCGATGACATTATATCTACTATAGAAGGCACCCTGTATATTTTTATTTTATGTAAAAAAAAATGCCCAATACAAAATATTTTTTACGTGTTCAAGGAAATGTTCAATTTTGTTTTTGCTTTACCAAATAATGAATTTGTTATACAGGCTGCCACAGATTCGAGTGCATTCATGGGGATCTCGAAAACTGTAAGAGATACGAAGTCGGTTAAATTATGGCAAAGTTGCGCATTTAGATGCCTAACAACACGCCGAGTAGAAAGTTGTAAAATTCCGAGTACTTCCGGAGATATCCGGAAAAACCGAAATTTGCTGATTTCATTTTAATTTTTTTCTGACGTTATTTAAAGAGATATGGAAAAACAAAAGACACTTTCACATGGCCACTTTTTAAGCTCTACAAAACAGCGTTAAGAGATTTTTCGTACGACGTTTCGTTTTCGCTAAACCATCATCAACTTTATTTTTTTAAATGCGGCACTCAATTGTTTATTGCATTTTTTTTAAGCAGTTAAAATCCCAATTACAATGATGTATAACACTTAATATTTTTCGGTTAAATAAACATATTTTCCATAAGAGACAATGAGTAAGACAAGGAACGCACATCATTTCTTATAAGGGCGTTCCATATTTGTTAATAAATATTAAGTGTTATATATTTTTGTAATTGGGATAATAAGAGGTTTAAAAAAATTAAATAAAAAACCCATGTCCGTATTTAAAAAAATAAAGTTGATGATGGTCTAACGAAAACGAAACGTGGTACAGAAAATATCTCAACGTTGTTTTGTAGAGCTTAAGAAGTGGCCATGAGAAAGTGTCTTGTTTTTAATCTCAAAAAAAAAATAAAAAAAAATGACAAATTTGGGTTTTTTCCGGATATCTCCGGAAGTACTCGGAATTTTACAACTTTCTAATCGGCATGTTGTTAGGCACCTAAATGCGCAACTTTGCCATAATTTAACCGACTTCGTATCTCTTACGGTTTCCGAGATTCCCATTCATGCACTCGAATCTGTGGCACCCTGTATACATTATGTATACAATTTTTATCACCCTGTAACCACGAAACTGCTATCTAAAACCATAAGTGTTTCATGTTTTTAAAAATTGTTCTTCTTGGAGATTATAAATCTGCAATAAAATATTGATGTCCATTAAAAAAAATCGTTTTTAACGTCATAATATCTACTACATGGGTCACCCTGTATATTTTTATTTAATCTTAAAAAATGAGCAATTTAAAATTACTATTTAGGTCTTAAGAAAATTTTTTTTTTTTTTTTGGTTAAGCAAATAATTTTTTTCCTTACATTATACACACACTGTATATTTTTTATGATATTAATTTTACTATTTCTTTAGCTCAGATGGCACCTGGACATTTAGTTTTTGAAACCCACTATTTAAAATTACAATGTTTGACATTTTTTATTTTAATAATTAATTTATAATTATTACTATAGCGATCAGTTTAAAATTCAATTTTTCTCACATACTAAACGCTAAATTTTGCCACCATGGGCCCTAGTAGATAATCAGCAAGGTCACCCAGTTAAAAATTAGAATAAAAGACTCTGTCCTGCAGACCTTGGTAGCTCATATATAACAAAGAGCATTGTCAGACTTTTTCGCGACAGCAGAACATGACTAAGGCATAAACCTGGACAGGATTTTTGCGTCTTAATCCAAGATTAGTATAAGGTTTTGTAAATATCTGCATTGACCTACGCTTGTTTTCCGAATCAGGCTTATAGGCTGACTTGAGAAAGTGAATATTATAGTGTAGTATTATTATTTTTCTATAAAAAATTTTAGGACAACATTTTTAAAAACAGTGCATCTTCTCGAAATAAAACAAAATTACCTTATTTATGTAAAAAAACTCTAATCTAGCTGCGAGTGATAAACTCTAGTCAAAAGTAAAGTAATAAAAATTTCATCCCAGTTTTTACCTAAATTTTACAAAAACACCATCTTAATAACATAAAATAAAACACCCTGTATATCGAAACTAAAACATTAGACGACACATTTTTATATAAAGTTATAGGTATTAATAAAAAATATGTTTTTATTAACTATTAAAATTGCCGCAAAAACTTGGTTCACTCTGTATAATACCTAAATTGCTCCCACCTTTTTAACACAACCTGTATAACAAAACATGTCTAGTTTTAGGATTAAATAAAATTAATGAACTCTAGTCAAAAGTAAAATAATAAATAATTTCATCCCATTTTTTACCTAAATTTTACAAAAACACCATCTTAATAACATAAAATAAAACACCCTGTATCTCGAAACTAAAACATTTGCCGACACATTTTTATATAAAGTTATAGGTATTAATAAAAAATATGTTTTTATTAACTATTAAAATTACCGCAAAAACTTGGTTCACTCTGTATAATACCTAAATTGCTCCCACCTTTTTAACACAACCTGTATAACAAAACATGTCTAGTTTTAGGATTAATTAAAATTAATGAACTCTAGTCAAAAGTAACATAATAAATAATTTCATCCCATTTTTTACCTAAATTTTACAAAAACACATCTTAATAACATAAAATAAAACACCCTGTATCTCGAAACTAAAACATTTGCCACACATTTTTATATAAAGTTATATTTTAAAAAAGTATGTTTTTATTAACTATTAAAATTACGCAAAAACTTGGTTCACTCTGTATAATACCTAAATTGCTCCACATTTTTAACACAACCTGTATAACAAACATGTCTAGTTTTAGGATTAATTAAAATTAATGAACTCTAGTCAAAAGTAAATAATAAATAATTTTATCCCATTTTTTACCTAAATTTTACAAAAACACCATCTTAATAACATAAAATAAAACACCCTGTATCTCGAAACTAAAACATTGACTGACACATTTTTATATAAAGTTATAGGTATTAATAAAAAATATGTTTTTATTAACTATTAAAATTACAAAAACTTGGTTCACTCTGTATAATACCTAAATTGCTTCCCACCTTTTTAACACAACCTGTATAACAAAACATGTCTAGTTTTAGGATTAAATAAAATTAATGAACTCTAGTCAAAATAAAAAAATAAATAATTTCATCCCATTTTTTACCAAATTTTACAAAAAAACCATCTTAATAACATAAAATAAAACACCCCATCTCGAAACAAAACATTTGCCGAAAATTTTTATATAAAGTTATGGTATTAATAAAAAAAATGTTTTATTAACTAAAAATTGCCCAAAAAAAATTTTTACCTGTATAATACCTAAATTGCTTCCAACCTTTTTAACACAACCTGTATAACAAAACATGTCAGTTTTAGGATTAATTAAAATTAATGAACTCTAGTCAAAAGTAAATAATAAATAATTTTATCCCATTTTTTTCCTAAATTTTACAAAAAAACCATCTTAATAACATAAAATAAAACACCCTGTATCTCGAAACTAAATCATTTGCCCACACATTTTTTTATAAAGTTATATTAATAAAAAAAATGTTTTTATTAACATTAAAATTACCGCAAAAAATTGGGTTCACCTGTATAATACCAAATTGCTCCCATTTTTTTTAAACAACCTGTATAACAAAACATGTCTAGTTTTAGGATTAATTAAAATTATTTTTTTTCCCCTTGTCAAATGATGAAGATCCATCCAAAAAAAAAATTTAAAATTTATAATTTTATTAGTAAGAGTGCCATGAAAGCAATGTACCTAAGTCATTTTTTTCTCAGTTGACAATTCTATATCAACCCAAAAATATGGCGTATTGCTAATTATTTTATTTGGGATTTATCTTAAAAGATCATTAAAAAACACGATAATTTTGTCTTTGCAATTAAAAAAAATTTAAAATAAAAAAAGAAATCATGAATTTACGTGACCCAGTGTTAAATCGGGGAAAAAGAGGGCGAAACAAGGTTCCAGGGGGGAAAAAAAATTTCAGTTATGGGACCACCGTAAAACCCCACCCAAAAGGAAAAGCGATTTGTCTGAGTAGTTCTGATCTGCGGTGGGGAAAAACCATGAAGGTAAGGAAAAAAAAGTTAAATATGTATCTATTGTTTTTTTTTTTAAAAAATTTACCTGGGTTTTTTTAAATATCGGAGCATTTTTATAATTAAAAATAATGGTAATTGTCTCGAAAGTTCCCTTTCCCCTCCATTTTCCCAAAATTTGGGGATACGGGGTTTTTTTTTTGGGGCGCTTTTTAAAAACGAAAACCTTTTCAGTTTTTTGGGAATTTAACTTTTTCCCCTTTAATAAAAAATTTTTTTTACTTTAAAATTGGAAAAAAAAAATATTTCAAAACCCTGTTAAAAAAAAAAATTTTGTATTTTTATTTTAATTTAATTTTTTTTTATTTTAATTTTTTTAAAAACTTTTAACCTTTTTAAAGCCCCCAATTAGGAAAATTTTTAAAAAAAAAAAACCAAACCAATTTTTTTTAAAAAAAGATTTTTTTTTTTTTTAAAAAAAATTTTTTTTGAATTTTTTAATTTTTGGGAAAAAAAAGGTTTTTTTTGGGATTTTCAAGTTTTAAAAAAAATTTTTTTTTTTTATTTTTTTTGTACTTTTTAATGAAAAAAAAAAAAATTTTTTTAAAAAAAAAAAAAAAAAGAAAAGTAAAAAAAAAGTTAAGTTAATTAACCTTTGAACCAATATTTCGAACACAGCTTGCCCAAAAAAATTTAAGGAAAAAAGTTAATCAACGGCCAAAAAAAACCGTTTCCAATTTGGTTTAAGGAAATTTTTTTTAAAAATTTTTCAAATTTTACCAAAAAATTTTAAAAAAATTAAAGGTAAAGGCAAATTTTTTTAAAATTTTAAGGAAAACTTTTACCTCTTTTTTTAAAATTAAAAGGTTTTTTTCCCTTCTTTTTAAGGGGGGAAAAAATTTCTAAAAAATTAAAAACAAAATTATTTTTCTTGGGGAATTTTTTTCGCATTGAAAATAAAAAGGTGCGGAAAAAAGTTTGAAAAATTTTTTATTTTTTTCCAAAACCGAACCCTTTGGTTAATTTTAAAAAAGGTACCGAGTAAAAGGTTTTTGGATTGTTCCCTATTAAAATTTTTTCCAAATTTTTTTTAACTTTTTTATGGGGGTTTTAAGGGTTTATTTTAGACAAAAAAAAAAACCTTTTTTAAAAAAAACAAATAAACCCCCTTTTTAAAAATCTTTGCCCCCCAAAAAGTTAAAAATTTTAAAACCAAAAACTTTTTTAAAAAATTAAAAAATTTAAAAAAAAATTTTTACGTTTTTTTAATTTTCTTTAAAAAAAAGGGCCACTTTTTTTTTCCCAAAAATTTTAAACAACTGATTTTAATGGAAGAGGGAAAAAAATTTAAAAAGGGGTGTTTTTGGGGTTACTTTATTTAGGGTTATTGGAAAAAAATATGTTAATTTTTTTTACCCTTTTGGTTTTATTAAATTCCAAAAATTTTCTTTTTGGTATTTTGCATAGGCACTTAAAACTTTAGATAGGTCAAAAACTATAAAATACAAAAAAAATTCGTAAAATTTTGCAAACTATAAAAAAACCCCAAAAAAACAATATTTTATCTTTTCAAAAAATTGTCACCTGAAACTAAAAACATAAATTAATCAAATTTTTTTAAAAAAATTTTCCCCTTTTTTAAAAAATGCTGAAAAAAACCTTAAATTTTTACAAAATTTAAGATACACTTGGTTTTTGTTTTTTAAAATAATGTTTCCATATTTTAACCTTTTTTTCGTAGAATGTTCTAAACAGGTGCATAATGTTAAAAAAAATGCTTTCATAAGGGGGTTTCCACTCGAAAATTTTCTTTTTTTTTTTTTTTTTTTTTATTAGCTAAATAAATTGTCTATATTTTTAAAAAACTTTAAGCGTTTAAAAAAAATTTCCCAAAAATTTTAATTATTCGGAATTTTGCTATTAAAGGGGGTTAGGTAAACGTTTAAAGTCAATTTCTTTTCTTTGGCGTTTTTTTTTTGGTATGACTTTTTTTAAACTGGTGTAAAAGTCTTTGATTATATTTACGTGGCTGGGCCTTTATTTTGAAAAAAAAAAAATTTTTATCAAAAATTTTAGTTTTTTTATATTATCTTTTAAAAATTTTCAGGTAAAAAATATCGCAATAAAAAAATGGAAAAATATAGGCAACTTCAACTTTTTTAAATGGAACAACCTGTATATTATGCGCTATAATAAAAGATATTTTTTTCTGATTTCAAATATATTATATGCATTGATATAATATTTGGATAAACCTTTTTTAAGATATTTAAGCTTAAAATATAAATAAATTAATAAAAAACAATCATCGAGTATCAAGAAAGCTACGAAAAAAATAAAATTGTTTTAATAAATTTGACGTATTGATATTGTAAAAAGTTGAAATTTATCATATTAACTATAAAAAGTAGTTTATATTGCTTTTTTGTCGTTGGGCTATTCAGAATAACAAAAAATCGCTATTATGCGTATTTTTTATGGTAACAATAATAATGGGACGACAGTGCAAAGGGAATATTACTTATTTTATTATATTCTTAACAACGGGTACCATCTATAGATACTATTAAATACATAGTAAGAAAGTTTATTGAACGAAAAAGCTTTAAAATGTAGAAAAAGCCTGCAGCACGAAATGAAAACAAAGTTTTGGATATCCTCGTTTTTTCAGGATAATAATTATACTTTTTCTATTGGACTAGCACTAACTACTTTTAATAATTTTAGAAAATCCTAAAATATCAATCTCGGATGCGGCATCTGAACTTAATAAAACAGATTATAAAATTTATTTAACCTTAAAATTTTACAATTTTTTTTCTCTATAAATTTATGCCCGTTCAGCATCTTCCTAAACAAAACATGCAGAACCGACCTAAGTATGCATTGGAAATACCTAGGTTTATGCAGCAAGATCCAAAGTTTCTAAATAAATTTCTATTCACCGACGAGTCTTTCTTACTTTAGCAGGAATGTTTAATCACAAAAAGAAACATTATTGGTCCAGAGAAAACCCTAACCAAATTCAGCAACATAACAATTATATTGTTTCCATGGCTTTCTTAATACTAATATGAAACTTTTTTGTAATTTATTAATAATTTAACCTAAAATATCTCAAAAATGGTTCATCCAAATATCATCAATGTATATATATTGGAAATCAGAAGAAAAAGATCTTTCGTTGTAGCGCATAATATACAGGGTGTTTCATTTAAAAAAGTTGAGGTTGCCTATATTTTTTTTATTTTTTTATTGCGATATTTTTTTACTGATAATTTCAAAAGATAATATGGAAAAAATTCTACACTTTTTATAAAAAACATTTTTTTCTTTCCTCAAAAATAAAGGCCTTAGAAGCCACGTAAATATAATCAAAGACCCTGTACATGGTATCTCAAAAACTGGATAGCCAAGAACAAAACCTGGGAGAAAGACCGTAGTCCGCTAACCCCTGCGTATCCACCGCCTTTGGACATATTTTCGAGTATATCATCAATGACAGTTTAAACTCGAAAAAAAATACCACTTTTACCCACTGTATTCACTAGGGTGTTCGCCTACGAGAAATTATTACTTTTGGCATTGAATGAACATATTGCGACGGAGAAATGACATATTATCCATAATTGCCAAATTTGGACTCTATCACTTGGACTATAGAAAACAATTGGCAAGCGACTCAGCAGGATTCCCAAATTTAAATATTATTAGAAGTAAATTTAATTTTTTTACTACTAAAAACGACTCAATTGCACAACTCCCATCTCTTATTATCCTTTTTAAATTCATTATAGTTTTTAACATTTCAATCAAAACTTTGGTTTAAATTTGAAATCATCTTTACACCCTATATAATATCCATGTTGTCCCAGTTGCAGTTAATCAATAAATATATTTTAATAAAAAGAAAAGAAGGCCACGACCATTGTTTATTTACTGTCACCAGTTTGACAGTCAAATTTGTCACTCATAAAAAGAAAAATAATATCCAAAACTTTTCTTTAAGACATACGACACTTAAATAAAAAGTAACTAAATACATCCAAATGGAAACTGGAAAAAACAAACACACCAAATCAGCAAGTAAAGCAGGTTCCACGCCCAAATCCATAAAATCAAAAAAATCAAACCCTGCAATCAAATCGGCGCATCCACCAATCTCGAGTATGGTAAACAAGGCCATCAAGAGCTTGAATGAACGCAACGGATTCTTCAGTACAAGCTATCAAGAAGTACGTGGCGGCAAACTACGTTGTTAATCCAGAAAAAATTGCACCTTTCATCAAAAAGTACCTAGCCAAGGCTGTGGAGACCAAAATATTGAGCCAGACTACCGGCACGGGCTTCAGAGGTTCTTTTAAATGTGCACCAACCGCTTCAAAAAAGTCTGAAAATGTTAAGAAGCACGTCACTGCTTCGGGAACATCAAAAGCGGAAGGTAAAGGTGCGAAAAATGGTACTAAGAAGCAACTTTAACAACCAAAAAACCAAGTTCGAAGCAAAAAACACCCGAGGGCGGCAGAAGATCGGTGGAAAAAAAGACATCGAAGCAAAAAGTACGGGAAGGTGACAAAAGGTCAGGGGAAAAAAAGACGCCCAAGCAAAAAGCAATGGAAGGTAGCAGACGGTCTGTAGGTAAAGAGACGCCGGCGCCGGCATCGAGAACAAGCATAGCATCGGTATCAGCTAGGTCAGAAAAACTGAAGGTTTAGTGTATATTATTTATTTAATATTTTAATGATTTTATTTCATTGTTTAAATATAATAAAATTACATGTTTTTAAATGTATTTATATTCCCTTATTACTTTTCTTACTGTTAAATTTTAAAAGTGAGACTTTTCTTTTATTTTTAAATAGGGTTTTTTGGTTTACAGCTCCGATTTTTATCTTAATTTCAACATTTTTTTAAAGGTAAAATCAAACAATAAGTAAACAATACTTATACCCTTTTATTATTTCATCTTTAAGGTACATTAATTTTTTTTCGCTCGAAAATGTTAAACCGTCATTGAATAAAATGGCGCCGAAGGTCATGCTCGCCGTGCTCCAGCGAGCATAACCTTCGGCATGCAATTAAATCGGCGCATCCACCAATCTCTAGTATGGTAAACAAGGCCATCAAGAGCCTGAACGAACGCAACGGTTCTTCAGTACAGGCTATCAAGAAGTACGTGGCAGCAAACTACGTTGTTATTTCAAAAAAAAACAGCACCGTTCATCAAAAAGTATCTTGATTAATCTCAAAAGAATGCACATATTTTGAATAAAATACTTTAAACACTTAATTAGAAACAGTGGCACTTAGAAAATCTTGTATCTTAAATGGGGTAGTTTTGGAACTCTGTTTATATAAAAATTTTCTTTTATTTTTGGCCAATGCATCTCTCATTAAGGGATGACCGATGCTTTCTGAATCATCCTGTGTAATCTTGATTTATCTCAAATGGATTCACAAATTTTGAATAAAATACTGTTAAATACTTTATTAGAAACAGTGACAGATAGAAAATTTCTACCATCTTCCAAGCTAAAATCTACACAATTAATATACCGGGTGTTGCTCCGTCGAGCGGGACATAGGGAATCCCATGTAAATTTTAAAGTGGTCCAATATTGGCTCCCCTAATTATTTTAGAAGAAAATATTATTAGCATTTTTTAAAGAGCACGAAAAGTTGTACCCAGTGTACAAATTTCAGCTCTTCTCAGTCCGCCAGCTAAGAGATAAATGCTAAAATAAGTTACGAATCTCCTATCTTCTTACGCGCCCTGTATTATTAGAAGTTTATAATAAAATACCAGAAAAATTATTTAACCTCTTACTCTCAAGTTGTCAGATCAATGTCACATCATTTTTAAATAATAAACTACTCAAATCAAGAAAAAATCACTATTATAAAATGGTTTTATCAGGGAAATAGTTATCGAAGAGTAGCGGACATGTTTGCAGCCTATTTTCCCAATAGGCCAATACCAAGTAAATCGACAATAGAACGGACGAAAAAAATTTAAACTACAGGTACAGTAATCAATAATTGCAAATGTGAAGAAAATCGACGTAAAAATCAGAGACAAATTGTACAAAACGAGAGGTATTTAGACGTGATACTTTGTGTAGAGGAGGCCGAAGGAAACATTAGCACGAGACAACTGGAGGACATTACTGGACAAGACCATACCACAATATCTCGAATTTTAAAAAGATGTAAAACCACGCTTACAAGTACCTACGAAAGACACCAAGAATTAAGAGACGGAGACGAAATACGACGACAGGAATTTTGCTTTGAGATGATGGAGAGGACAAACACTGACAGAGGTTTTTTACAAAATATTTGCTTTACTGGCGAATGCACTTTTACATTGAACAACGAACCCAACATTCAAAATTGCCGGTACTGGAGTAACGAAAACCAAAATCGATTTGTTGTGACAAGGACTCAATATCCACAAAAAATTAATGTTTTGGCGGGAATTTTCGGCCACCATATCCTTGGACCATTTTTCCTTGACTGAAATTTGAATGCGGAGTACTTTCTGGAACTTTTAGAGGAACAAATTTTGCCTGCTTTGAACAACCTTGCTCGTGAAAATCAAGAGATTTGGTATCAAATAGATGGCTGCCCAGCACACAGTACCAGAGATGTGCGCGAATACTTGAACAACGCATTTAATAACGACATCATAGGCCCGAACCACGCAATATCTTGGCCAGCCAGGTCTCCGGATCTTTTGCCAAACGATTTTTTTCTATGGGGACATTTAAAAACTAAGCTTTATACCAATAAAAAATATGAAAATTTAGACCAGCTAAGGAATGCTATTTCCGCTGAATGTGCCAGAATATCGATGTACCAACTAGCCAACGTAAGAAATGAGTTTTATAATCGTTTGGGTTATTGTCTGGCAGTTAATGGAGGAATATTTGAGCATTTGATTAAATCCTAATATTTTCGTCATAAATTGATTTCTAAATGTAGACAAATTTGTTTTATTGTCTTGCGTAACTGTGAGTGCATGTGTTGGAATTAGCTGTAAACTAAAATGAAATGCGAGGATTCTTTTTGAAATTCCCGTATAAAATTGTTCAGTTTTGGCAGTGACATTATAAATTAATGATCTAAATTGTTACTGATAAATCGATATGGTGTTTTTATTATTGATTTCTAGAGTACAGGGTGCATAATGAGATACTACGTTGCAGAAGTATTTAAGTAGTTTACTCTTTACTGGTTGGTTGAAAAATGCTCAAATTTTCATTTTGGGTGGAACTTATTGTGCTCTTCAATAAATCCTAATAGCATTTTTTTCTAAAATAATTAGGGGAGCCAATATTTGACTACTTCAAAATTTACATGGGATTCCCTAAGTCCCGCTCGGCGGAGCAACACCCGGTATGTGTAACCGATGTGCCAAGAAAGGCCTACGGGGAGTAAGTATCTACTTTCTATCGAGCAGTCAGGCAGCCCTGACTCAAGCTTGGCTGGAAATGCCCACAATTTCTTAATTAACAGGCTACAAACAACAAAGTTACTCAAAAGTTAGTGCCAGGACACGAAAAAGAGAAAGGTAATGACGTTGCTGCCCAGCTAGCCAAAGAGAGTACACATGCCTTGTTTTACGGACCGAAACGTTTCCGCGACCAACTAGAAGTCATCTATTGGAAGAACTCAGATAATGAGAAAAGAGACGCACTGAAATGAGATTCTAGACCAAAGACAGGCTAAGGGATTTATCTTACAATCGCCACTAAAAAGCTATTAAAGTTTCAAAACACTAAACTTAGGATGACCCCAAAAAGATGGAAAAGACTGTCAATGAACGCTGTAGGTTTTGTGATAGATTAGGCAAAACTGCGGTACATAAACTATGCGAATCCATAGAATTAACATGCCAAAGGCTAAAATATCTAGAAGGAGCATTTTTGACTTCTAAGGGTATTAAAAAACTTGGCCCTAAAACATTTCCAACTTCGCGAAAATTTTGGAAAATAAAGGGGCTAACTAGTGTAGGGTATCTACAAAGGATTTTCCTTGGTCAAAGCGGGAGGAGAGCAAAAATTCTAAGCAATAAGTTGAAAATGGTGTAAAATAGAGATACTGCTTCTAAAAATACGTGCGAGAACTAATGGAATAATGTCTAGACAAATGTGACGGCAGCAAAATTTTTAAAAATATGGTGAATTTAGAACACTTCAACTCCAACATTTTATTCCCGTTAAAAACTTAAGTTAAAGGTAATATTTTAACAAGTTACATAATTGTTAATTAACGAAATTGTGTCGAACTTTCGTCTTCATTGTACAATAAAAAAAAATTAAATAATCTGTACAAATTTTTTGCTTTGTGGAGCCCTTCTTATATACATACTTAACGAAATTTCACCACAGAAGTTTTAAAAATGTTTAAACCAGCAACCCAATTCATTACAATACAATACAATAATGTAGATATTCTATTTTATATGTAAGGTTGTGACCCAGTATAGTTAGTGAGAAGTCATAAAAACCCCATACTGGTCAACTCTCTAGCTAAACTCCTTCTTCTTCCCTGAAAGCCGTCTAGATTTACTACCAGAGGCAGCGCAGCCCCTTGGGCTTTTTGTGCCTAAACTCCTTACCAAGAACAAATTTGACATACAGGGTTTTCCCGTATAATTGCTCACCCCTTTAAAATCTTTATTTTTATAGATAGAAAAAAATACTTTATATAAAAGTTGCAGGATTTTTCATGAAGATTTTCATGGTGTAAGATAGAAAAACAAATGATGATCGGAACATTAACAAATCACTATCAACTTCGTTATTTTAAATAGAACACCCTGTATATGATTGAAAATTCAAATTCTGCTAATCTTCCTCTTTTCAAATATATATAACTTATCTATGTTCGGATAAATGAGTTCCAAGTTATTTGAATTTAAAATCTGTTCTTATAAGTCATAGTTAGCCATGGATACAACCCAAAGTTTGGCAAAGTTAAGTCGCGTTAGCCATGGTTCGTCTTGGAAACCAAACAAAAATTGACTTCTGTCAATTTTTTCATTTTGGGTTGTATCCATGGCTAACTATGCTATAGCAGATTTTAAAAATAACTTTCTTTTCGAACATAGATAAGTTATATATATTTAAAAGAAAGATTAGCAGAATTTAATTTCTGGGTGTTCCATTTACGAAGTTGATATGATTTGTTAATTTTCGATCATCATTTGTTCATTTACCATGAAAATCTTCATGAAAAATCCTGCAACTTTATATAAACTATTTTTCTATCATAAAAATAAATTTTAAGGGTTTGAAAACCTAACATAATATTAATAGAAATCATATTTTGAGATTAGAGAAACACCAATTTAGTAGGTATCATATTTCTGACGTACGTTGTATTAAACCAACATTTTTAAAAGGTGCTATTTCATCCATTTTTTGTATAATTTTTGTGCTATGCGTTCAATTGTTGTTAGGCGTTACTATATTTTCCAAAACAATTAATTGATTTTTAGCACTTACTGAAGGACGAGGTGAAGCAAGATGTGAAGTAGGATTAGCAGGAATCAATGTTTCAAGACCCTTTTTGACTCTTTGTCAAACTTCTGACAGTCAAAGCTACATGAACACTCTGACTACAATCAATATTTTTAATCCAAATATGGTAAGAAAAAGTGTTTTATTTTACCTATATTTCTATAAAAAAGAAAATACCTACTCTATTATAAGGAAAAAATACTAGCAAGAAAATTAATAACTTGAGATAACCAAGCCAAATAATGTTTTATAATCTCCAAAAAAAAAACAATAAAAAAATATTAAATGGTGATAAAACGGGAGGCGGCGCCAAATTTATGCGAGTTGTGTAACGCAGAAATTACTGAAACAAGAATGCAGACTATAATGTGCAGCAATGAATAGGCGTGTTGTTAAATTCATCAGATGGTTTAGCGCTGAAATCTATCGTGACGTCACACTAGATTACCGCTAGTTTTATCCTTGGCCATCAAGGAAGTTTAAAGGTGTATGGAAGCCCAATACTGTAGAACAAAATTGTCCAGGCGTGCAGGGCAGCGGGAATAGGGGGTTGGCCCCGCGGAATTTGCGCAATGAATAATAGGTCAGGGCCGGATTTCCATAATTCTATAAAATTGACATCATCAAATGTCAAATTCCAACATTCACTGGTTTTTTCCACAAAATTGTTGGTTATTAAACTACTACTATAGAATATTTAAAATTATTGTGTAATATGGATTTTTAACTGACATAATATGGAAAGAATAGATGGACCACTTTACTGCCTTCTATTTAAATGGACGATATTTTTGGAAGTAAATAAATAAAAAAATGATTTTTTAAAATAAATTTCAAACCTTGTATGATAGTATTATGTACTTATCACTAATTTTGTGATAAAAGAAGGGCAACATAGTGTAAATGAGTTTAATCTTATCCTAAGATTCTGGTTGTACATTAAAAAGTGAAAATTTTTATAACTGCTTTTTAGGCATATACTTTTCACTAATAACAAACATTCATGAGACAGAATAACAGTGGTTAAAAATGTTTAGTAACCTTTGATACCTGAGTATCCATTGTAACAGTATCCGTTAAATATTATGTGTGTACAGTATGTCGAGCTTAAAAAGTTGATAATGCAAGATTAAGAAACCAAAAATCTAATTTATTTTTAAACAAATGGTATTGTCTCGAAAGTTGCCTCCTCTCCGATTTTTGATCAAATTTGGTATACAGGGGTTTTTGGGGCGCTGATTACAAATCTGAAAAAATATCTTTTCGGCAACGTTTCGTTTCCGAGATCTTTATCATCAAAGTTGAAAATTAAACTAACCTCATTTTCACTATATTCTCCCTTCTTTTTGTACACAATTCTTGATTTGTACACTAAAGTGGCACACAGTATTTTATAAACACCTTTTAAAACCTTGTATTTTTATTTATTTTACATCTTTTTCCATTAAATTGCGAACTTTTAAGTTCAAAGGCAGCAGCCATATTTGCTTAAAAAATAAAAGTGTAAAAAGGTGTAAAATAAACATAAAAACAAGTTTTTAAAAGGTGTTTGTGAAATATTGTGTGCCAATTTAGTGTAAAAATCAAGAATTTTGTGCAAAAAGAAGGAGGAATAGTATAAATAAGGTTAGTTTGATTTTCAATTTTGATGATGAATATCTCGAAAACGAAACATTGCCGATTTTTTTTCAGATTTGTAATCAGCGCCCAAAACCTGTATACCAAATTTGGTCAAAATCGGAGAGGAGGCAACTTTAGAGATAATTACCAAACAAATACAGAAAAAGCAAAAAGGAACTTTAACATAAAATTGTACCTTTCATTCAATTAGAGGGACCTGTATATATTAAAATTTGCCTGGTCTGCCCAGTAATCAATAATTTTGATCCTTTAAAAGAGTTACTAAATTATTAAATGAAATAAAAGTACCTAAATGTAAACCTTATTTCTTTTTAATAATCCACAGAAATACACAAACATTGTGGAAATCATCTAAAAGATAGTTAAGATTGCCTTACTTTTCTCACTAATATTTCCTATGAAATTTTCATTTTCTATTATTCAAAATTGATATATTATTATTTATTCGGTTACCTAACGTTACGTCTTATAAGAAGCACCTAATTTAAATATAAGAAATACTTACCTAAAGTTAAAAAGACGGGTATGTTACCCTTGGATTTGCAAGACAAAACCATACAACCTCTAGTCATTTTGTAACGATATTATAAGTAACAAACAATAAGCACAAAATTATAGTCACAATTTAATAAACACTAATCACTAAAATTAGAAGGTTTTTATCAATCCAAAAAACGGTACTCCGGCTCTCATAAAAGTATAATGTGTTGGCTAACTTCACACTGATTTATCAGTGTGTAAGTAGGCAACACATTAAATTATTTCGTGGAATTTTGTTATTGCGCAGAATAGGCGGGGCCATCTCTGATAGTTATTTTCATACTGGGCTGGACATTTTTTGATCGAATGGGCCATAACATTGGGCTTCCATACACCTTGTTGTCCATATACTACTAAAACAACGGCCATCTTTCTTTAGCGCTTTTCCATCAATTAATTTAAAAACGGCTTGATGAAACAGCGATTAGTGCGCACGATTCATCGATGAATTTAACAACACGCCTCCTGCTAGTTTTTTACATACGAAGTGGTATCTGTAAACAAAATCGGGGTAAAAGTGAACGCTGATAATTCTTAACTCAAAATAAGAACTATACCTATATATTAATTTATTTTAAAATTAAAATAATATTATTTGACTATAATATATCAATGGATATTTTTAGATAATATACCCTTCGACTTTTGAGACTGGCAAGGGTAACAGACTAATACAAGAAATACGACAACATTTTCCCAAGGTGAAACTCATTGCGTTTTCACGCCAAGCTTTTAACAAAGGAAATGGGCTGGATAAATTATACCAAATTTGTTCTGAGTACTTCTTTTCCGCTATTGATGATGATCAAAAACAGGTTAATATGTTTTTTTATAGTTTTTATGGTATTTTTGCAGAAACATACAGTTTTGGATATTTTTTGTACTTATTAGGTCTATTTTCTAGTTAATAAACACCAGCCTTCGTGTTATACCTATTAATTAATTTCCCGTGAAAAGGTTTTTTGGTGATTTCAGGATTTCTGTATAATCTGAATCTGCTAGGTCTTTTCTTTATGCTATTACTCCAATTGCTTGATTATCTCAACAGACAAAATTATTATATTATGTTAAAATATTCATAAAATTGCAGTATCAGCATGAAGATAAAACCTCAGACTCAGATTGTATCGTGCGATCCATTATAAATGGACGCCCAGGGTCAAAACCTTTTTGATTTTCGAATTTTTAAACCAAAAATTCATTAAATAGTATAGCTCAAAGTTTTTTATGACCTGAAAATGTTTTTCATGGAGTCAACTACCAACGGGTAATCGCTAAGTAGTCTTTTTTTTAAATAGAATGACCAGTTTCCGTCTTTTTTTACAGTTTAAAAATTTCTCTAACAGACTCAATAAAAAGTGCGTCAGTTAAACTATTAGTTTTCAAGTTATTCCGTCTCAAAAATCAAAAAAAAAATCGTGGTACCTTATATATAAATATAAAAATAAGTTACCTGTCAATCTGCTTGGGTAAATTTTTGTTATGATATATACTCTTGTTGATAGTTTTCAGAAATTAGGTTATCAGTAGTTAGTATCGGTCAAAATGGTTTATTTAGACGAAGAAAAACGCGATATTGTCTCATGCTACGTTAGAAACAATCAACGAGAGGCTCTTACGCGCAGAAGACATCAAAATCCACAATAAATAGAATATTAGGGCTCGAACAGACGAGCCACTCTGTCGCGCCACAGAGTGGTGACACAGAGTAGCCAATCTGCAGTTCTTATGTAAACTCCGTGTTTATAGAAAAATTCATTCACACGAGCGTTTCTGCAGCAACACAGTAGCCGTCAGACACCGATCACCGCCACGCGTGGCGACCACTTCTGTACTAAACGCATTCAGACGGGCCACTTTTGGAAGCGCCACTGCAGTTTGGTTTTGATAGTTAGGGGTGACGGTAGACGTAAAGATGAATTTTGACAGCGACAGGTTTATTATTGAAATTCATAATCGAAAGCTATTTGGGATGTGAGATCTCCCGACTATAGCAACTTATCAAAAAACTTCGCAGGATCTGCCCGTAAGGAATGGTATATGTTTGGCAACCTTCGCCACCGTACTAAGCTTCTAGTAACTAAAATTACCAGTTCAACGAACGACTTTGTGGAGCGACTCTGTGGCGACACAAAGTGGTCCAAATCGGCCACTCTGTGTCACCACACTGTGGCGCGACAAAGTGGCTCGTCTGTTCGAGCCCTTAACCTTAAAATAAATGCCGTCAAAAGATTGACCAGACTGCAGAATGTCCCTGTATTTTTCACCTGCGTATACAATGTAATTTTTTTTTTTAATTTTTGAGACGAAATGTCTTAAAAACTAATTGTTCAACTGCCTCAATTTTTATTGAGCCTATTAGAAACATTTTCAAACTATGAAAAAATATAGACTATAGAATCTTTGAGCTTTCCCATTGAATAAATGTTTGGTTGGAAAAATCTAAAATCAAAAAAAATTGCCAAAACCTGGGGGTCCACTTATAATGGATCGCAGTGTACAGAGATCCCGCATCCGCTAAAAATTGAATTACTAGATTTACCTTTTTATAGGAAAAATGATCAATGGATATTCACTATTTAGAAGAGCAGTCCCCTTGTCTTTTAAATAGCTATGAAAATTATTATTTTTAGATATTATGCCATGGCTGCAGCCTCTGGTCTCCTGACATATCTCCAAGATAACTTGTATATTTATTATACCAGCAAGTCCATTAAAATTGACTATCAAGCATCCGAGGGTTATGCCATTATAGGTAAGAACAAATTAAAACATAATTGAAAACATTGCTGAAAGAACGAGGTAAGTCCACGTATATATCTTTAGCCAGAGATCGACATTTTATTTCCTGCTAGGGTAAAAAATGAAGACGTTTTGAGGATACTGGTTATGAATAAAATAAATAAACAACAATTATGAACAGGGGAGGGGGCTCCCTTGCTTCAGCAGTCCCTAAAGGAGATTTTTTTTATTTAGGTATAATTTTTCTTAATAAAGCGTTTTTTTTTTCGTCAGTGCTGAAGCTAGAAGATGTGCAGATTTTATTTTCTTACCCCACAAAACCTTCGTTAACAAAATATTATGACAATACACGAATTATTAACAAAAATTTTGTATGAAAAACCTAAACCTAATTGAACTTTTGACACTCTGTATCTCCGAAATCATCCACTTTTGGACTGAGGTAAATTCGGTTAGATCGTCATATTTAAGCCTAAAAAATTCGCACCTTTTAGAAACACCCTGTAGATTTGTTGTTTACTATTTATTTTAACTTTTGTAAGAGTAGCCCTCCCAAACCTTAATCCTGGTTACTCTAACAAGGGATAAGATTTAATAAAAGAAATTAAAAAGAATATCTAAATTCTAAAAGACATGATATTATAAAAAAAAATACCAAAATACAGGAAATAAAGCATTTTGGCTCGCAATTTTTTCGGCCAACATAGATTTACCATTAACCTAAAATTTTCGCAAAAGCTAGAGGAGAGCCCAAGAATGAAATTTTATATCATTCCGAGGGGCGCATTTATCCTGGGGGTGGATACCACCCCGTCTTGGGGGTGAAAATGTTTTATTACATTTAAACTACAAAAAAGTAATTTTAAGTAAAAAATGTTTCGTACATTTTTTTTATAATACTAATGTTTTTCGAGTTATTCGCGATTAAAAGTAACAATTTTTCGACGAAAAAATCGACGTTTTTTATGGGTTTTTTGCGAATAAATCGACAAATATGCATTTTATTAAAACAATTTGTAAAGAGCAAAATTGTAGCTTATAGAAACGAAAAAAACTATTTTCTTATAATTTCTCTACAACCAATACGGATCGAGCTACAGCTTGTTAATAGTTAGCTTTTGTTCGTCAAATGCTAAATTTGAAAGATTCAAAGTCAAATAGCGAAAAACTTTGCATTATTCGAGGAAAACTTATAAAGTCTTTTTTAAAGTATATAATTAGACCTTTCTTTAAAAAAAAAAAAATAGTATGAAAATTCGGCAAGTTATGATAAAAATAAGGTCGGTTCCTACTTTTTTACTACTTTTAAAATAAAACTTTATTTTTGTCTATGTATGTAAATTTTTGTAGGTAATTCTACTTTTTTCCTATTTAAATCTATTAAAATAGTTTATAAGAATTACATTATTAAAAATTTGTAAAATAATGAAATTTGCAAATTTCAGGCTTTCTAATTAATAATTCTGTCAAGCTTTTAATTTTTTTTAGTAAACCCTTTTTTTTAACAAGTCTATATAATAATATGGGTTGATTTTTGAGCGTTAAAGAGTTAAAAAATAAAATTAGTACATATTTTAATCAAGAACATAAATTTAAATCACTATGATAAATTAATAATTTTTTTAAGGTAAATACATATTTTTTTTACTTTAAGCTCTAACAAGGGTTGATTTTTTAGGGTTTAAATATTCTAAAAATTGTATTCCAAAGCATAAAACAATCATTTTCCAACTAATACAAACCAAATTTTAGCGATCTTAAGGTTTTAAATGTTATTTTATAAGTTTTGACAGTTAGGGGTAGTTTAAACCCTTGAAAAACAACCAGCGCCCATCGGCATGATATAGAATTTAAAGTAGAGGGTAAGCTGAGCCCAATTCCAAATTTTTATGCAAATCGATGCGGGAAGAAGAAATTGCAAGGTATTGCCATTTTTTTAATTTCATTTCCTAGATTAAATATAGTTTTCTACTACTTCCATAAACTCATTTAAGCCCTAAATTTCAGGCATAAGAAGAAAATTACCTCTTTAACAATATATCGGTTAACACATCCTCTTTTATGTGTTGCCCCACCCTACACTACACTGTTTTTGTTTGGTTAGTAGGTGACACGATTACATTTTTTCCCATTAAGACACTAACTTATTTCCATCTTAATTATTGATTTTTTAAGGAGTTCTATTTTCAGATATATCCACAGTGGATAGACTTGAGCTGGTTTCCAGCAATCAACCAGCTCAAGCTAGCAATAACTATTCTAGTCTTTTTGGCATCATGAATCGATGTCTAACCAGAGTGGGATCACGAAACCTAAGATCAATAATATTGCAGCCTCTGTATTCCACTCAAAAAATTAATGAAAGACTAGATTGTGTGGAGGAATTGGTGAAACATCCCGATATACTGTTGTCAATACAGGTAAATAAACTATTTAGCCTAAGAGAAATCGGCGCATGAGTACCGAAAATTATTCCACCTCAATTTTTTTATACGATATTCTTTAAATTGCTCTACTGATGATATAAATGCATGTTGCCATTTTTTTTCAATAGTAAATACTATTCTTAATATAGATTTGTATGTGTTCCTTACCTTGTGTGTTGAATCATTGTTTATTATTTATCTTAAAAACTATAAATTTTATCGAAACTTTTTAAAAGGGAAACAATATTTTAATGAATACAATGATTAAATCCGAGTTTTTTAAATTTTTTTTAATAAAGGGTAGTTTTCACCCCTTAAAAACAAAAAGCGTACCTAGAGCGTATGTGACTTTTGAAGTGGAGGGTAAGATAAGCTTAATCTCAAATTATCAGAAAAAATCATGCAGTTATAAAGAATTCGGAGGTAATGACGTATTTTCCTCCCCAGTGACTGGACTATCGTGTTGATAAATTACCCTTAAGACACCTGGCTTTCGAAATACCAGAATTATAATCTTTTAATAAAAAAAAACTTTTTTCCATGTCAATACGGTCCTGTTTAACATGAAACAGGAATTTTTAATCTCCATAGTTGCATTTACTATAAACAGTGCCCATTTATTTTCTTTACCATAAAAGGTGTGGGTTTTACAATCACCATCAACAATCATTCACATTGTCTACGTCACCGTTAGCCACCCACTTGTACGTGTGTTTTTACGGTAACTAATCAATGAATTCTTATATTGGATCGGAGCAAAATACGCGCTTGGTATATGACGAATAAGGCTGGGTTGGGTAACCGACAACTTTTTCAACGTTCATGTTCCTACGCATTTTAAATACTTTGGTTAGGTATACACACGGACTGTCAATTAGTATAATGCCCGCATATGGATAAAGTCGATTTTATAATAATTAAAATGCTTAACCTAGTTCTAGTGTTGACAAGCTTATATTCTAAAAACTAAATCATAAAAAATAGATGTAAGAGTCAGAAAATATTTAATACCAAGAAAAAAGCAAAAATGTTGTTATGTCTCTATTTCCCGGGTGTGAATTTAACTCTTTGTATTTTTTTCAAATATATGACAAAATAAATATAACTATTTATGCAGCAATGTTATAAAACCGCTTAAAATATTTGAAAACACCGGGATTGCCCTGGCTAGTACCAATAAGGATCATTTTATTTTTTTCTATTTTAGTATAATTCGTGATGAATAATTTTAAATGGAACACAAATCCACAAAAGCGCTGTTCCAAATAAGATCGAATACACTTTAACAAAAGAAAAATCAATATATTTTTAACAAATGATCAAAAAATGCACTCTTTTTTAATTTTCTAATGCCTTGATACATACTGCATAAGTTTTTAAAATATATCGTAAGAATCGTTTTTGAGACATTCCAAAATGAATGCCCCAAAATTCGGAATCAGCGACCCAAAAAACTCAATATTTTCTAGAGTATTTTCATAAGTTTTCTGTAAGATTTTCGTTAATAAAAGGTTGTTTTTTTGCATTTTTAGGGGTGATACCAGAATTTTCGAGCTGCGGGACCCCAAAATTCGGAATCAGCGACCCAAAAAACGTACTCTAGGAATATTTTTTAGATGCCTAAAGAGCATTTTTATAAGTTTTTTGTAAAATTTTCGCTAAGAAACCCTAAAAAGGGGGTTTTTTGCATTTTTAGAGGTAATACCAGAATTTCCGAGCCGCGTGACCCCAAAATGCATAATCAGCGATCCAAAAAACATACCCTGAAGGTAGTCTGCACTTGCAGCGAAATTGGGCACCCACGTGTGGTCTTCCGGGTTTGCACTTTGGGGATGTAACTTATATTTATCAAGAGATCAAATCTGCTCATAATTTTTTTAGTCCGACGTACGGTTTTCACCTGGAAAAATTAAATCTTGATATTTCTCTACATGGTGATATTCTTTACCGATATTGTTATGATCATGCAGAGAAACGGTTTTTATTTTTAAGAGACAACCGTTGTTGTAAACCTCTAGACATTAGGCATGTATAGTTTGATAAGTGGTAATTATATATTTTATTTAATATTAAGTTTGGACTATTAGTAAAGTAAATACATTATAGAGGACAACTAAAAGACCACCAAAAAAGCTAGAGTATTGTCCTAAACAGACTACTCAAACTTTATTATTTAATGTTTATTGACAATATAAAAACTTTCCAATGTAATTAGGGTTGCCCATCCTCTATAAATGTTAGTCAGAATGTTAACATTGTTTGTTGTCCTAAAACCCCTTTTGTAAATATTTTATTGTAAGTTGCATTGGTCCCATTGTAAAATTTAGTTGGGTTCCCTTTCTTTAAAGTGGGTAATAAAGTAGAGGTGACCCATACCTAATGTTAAGGGTTTTTTGTGTAAAAGTGAATAAGTTACCTCCTAAGAATCGTCTTGTCAACATCAAATCAATTTACTGTATTTCTTTACACTTATATTTAATTTAATAAATAGATCTAACTAAAAGTATTTGGTGCCAAGTTTTTTCTTCTATATAAAAATTCGGGTTAGAACGGCCAGTAACAGTAAATTCCTTAACACCGTGCATCCGATTAAAAAAAGTCAAGTGATTAACTTGGCTTAGAAATGATTGGGGATTTCAAAAATAATTTCAATTTTAAGAGGAATCAGTGGCTTATAATCAATATCTGCCAAAATAGGCAGGTCAAATTTCGTACGAACGCCACTGGTTGAAATAAAAAAAAAGTGGTACGCTAAAAAATGCCTCTTAATACATAATATATGTATGTCAAATTTCATTAAAATATCTAAAGTGGTATTATAAATATTAAGAATTTAATAAATGATTTATTTTTGAAAATTTTACCACCCTGTATCTCAAACGTTAAGGCGTTTAGGACATACTTTATAAGAAATATAGTTTTCTTCCTAAAATGGACCCAAAAATTGCCTTCTTAAATATCGACGTTCAATCAGAAAACACCCTGTATAATGTAAAAAAAAATACCAACCATAATATTTTATTTCTCGTAAACAGTTAATTTTATCAATGTCAATTAGGTATTTTTTTTAGTTTAAGGTTAAAGCTAGACAAAAATACTACTGTTGAGTCTTTATCACACAGGGTGTTAAAAAAATTGCTATTATTGGGTCAGAGCTAGTCCGTCCCTGGCAAACTAAATAAGCCAAATATAATTTAATGGGTTCATTTTAAGAAGACTTATCCAGTAACCATTATATTAAAAAAATCCGTTATGTACCTGTATCTCCGTAGGGGAGCGTCGCACACAGGCGAAAATCGGGGAAAAGCCGGCCATAAATAGTAGTAGTACTGATATGAATCACAAACATGTTTAATGGTAAGAAAATGTTAAAACTAAGATAACACGTTCATTTAAACATTTTTTAAAGCCCCCCCCTCCCCTTGGGTTCATTTATTGCATTACATAAGCGCTGTGTAAGTACCTATTTCCTTAAAAAAAATAAAACTCTATGAAAAATGTTACTATTATTATTAGACTGTTATTATTTTAACAATTTAAGCAGTTAAGAGTTTAAAAATTATAATAAGAGCGTTTATTTCGGCTCGAATTGAAATTGGATTGAGGCACTTAACAGAGAGAGAGAGAAACCATTTTAACAGAATTGTAGGATTGAGATAGTTAATCCTGCATTTTTTCCAAATTGATTTTCCCTTTTTGTCACTGTTGAGTGCCTCAATCCGACTTCAATTTGCGCTGAAATAAACGCTTTTTGACTGAACATTTTTGAAATAAAATCCAAAATGACTTTTGATATACCTGAGGTTAATAAAATTGCTTATTATAAATTAAATAAAGTTGTGATTTGTTTGTTTTTGTTCTATTTAATTTTATAACTAACTTTTGTGTGTAAAAATAAGAGCAATTTAAAATACATGTTAAGAGTAATATATTTAAGTATATAAAGTATATACAGACCTCACTTAACAATAACTTTCTAATAATAATAAAGCCTAACCTATCTTAATAATTAAAATCAATCAATATCTTCACTATCACTATCATCAGCAGAAACTGTTGGTTCATCAAAAAATGCCAAAACTTTTGAAGGGTACTGTTTAAGCTTTTTAGCAGATGATTTTTTCATATTGGAGATTAAAGGATCAGAAGATATTAAAAGATTACAAAATATATCCTCCATGTTTTTTTTTCTTGAAAACTTCCGTGCATGAAATTCTCTGAATCTTTTAATATCTTTGTTTCTTGATTCCGGTTTTCCTCGCCAAGTTTCCCAATTGGAACCATAAAATATGATATTATATCAGAACTGTGCATTAAGATTTTATGGACGGAAGTTGGCATATTGTCCCAAACGGATACAATTCTACAAATTTTCTGGCCGTCTCATGACAGTAGTCCTTAAACTATCAATTTTTATATGAAAACCACTAGAAAATTGTTAATAAAATTACTCTGAATCTAAATATCAAATCTTTCCCGAAAAAATTTAGCAGCTTTTCTTAAAAAAGGGCGAGCAGTGTTGCCGTCATTAGTACTTCCAAAACCAGGTTTTGGTCTATCAAACAATAGTCCCATTTCTTTAAAAATAAGTCTTGGATTCGTTTTTTGGCATTTGCAAGTTTTTTTTTGTTTTCCCCGGCCTCGCGCTTGCCATTGCTTAAATTCCATCTTATAAGATAGATGCAGCAAACACTAAAAAAACGAATTAAGCATGTAAAGATGACAAACCAAATTGATATCTAGATTCGTCAGTAATTTCCTGTTTTAAAATCTTCTCGATATTGTTAAAATCTTTGGATGTTAGATTACACAAATAGCATCTCTGAGTTGAAGTATTTTCAGTTACAGCATTACACAATTTGCCATCTATCATTGTAAAATATAAAATGTATTTTAAAATACATCGTTTCCTTGAATATCAAGTTTGTTGGTTGCAAATCTGAAATTTGTTGGTCAAAATATTGCTTTTCTCTCACTGATAGCTCTGTTGCTTCGTGCCTAAACTGGGCTCTAAGAGGTCTACAGAATCGTGGAGGAAGGTCTGGGATTTTCCCAGATTACAAACTTATCTTTGATTTCGGTCCCGTTAATGAGCTGGATTGGCACCATTGATGTTAAAAAAGTTTTTAGCATCTGAAATATTGGACTCTACAAACTGCTGTTTGTATTGACTCACCCCAGAACTCCGTCACAACCCCATTTGCAAATTAAATGTAAATTATTATAATTTTCTTGGTTTAAAGAATTTAAAACCTTTTTGGACTCAAATAACCCTTTAAAGGTAGATCCAGCAAACGTTGAAGAGGCACTTCAGCCATCTTCAGAAATGTTTAGGTTTTCTGGGTAGCATCTTTTTTCGCGGCAGTTACGGACTCATAATTAGGATAAAGAGTTGACTTATGGCTTTTTGCCGAATTTCTTATTAGATTATATTGAAATTTGTCAATTTAGCCTCTACAAAAGCGATAAGGCTTCGTCCGCTGCAAATGGTATTTCACATTCTTTTGAAGAGATTTTTTATATTTTGATGCACGGGTTGGTGTTGAGAATGCAACATTATTTAACACATCTGCTTCATCCAGTTTACCTTCGACCTAAACTTCATTTGAGCAGCAAATGTTAGTTCTTCCGCTTCGATCTGCTCGCAACGGTTCAGTTTTTTTCTTTTTGATCGTTCACTCAAATCTAAAATCCAGTGAATGGCCTCCTCTACTCGATGAATTTGTATCCTGCATTTCGGCTGGTTGAGCTTCATTCATTGACGAAGAAAACTCCAACTCAATATTTAACCAATCTCGATTTTTATTTTCAATGCAGTTTTATTTCTTGATGCTGTTGACCATTTTGTGTCATATTTCTGATGAATTTATATAAGACTTTTGAAGACTCTTCTGACAAGCGTTCAACTCGCATGGTAGAGGTCACTTTTTCTGCAAATAACGACACTGCTCCATTCTTTCCTTGACTGACAAATTCTTAACCAATTGACAAGTTGGCTTCTTTTAAAAAAAAGCAGATTTTGTTGCAGATCCAGAAAAATAAGTTGTAATTTTGTTAATTATTTATTACTAGCAATAGCCTATGTTCATCGGGGATAATGTAGGATTCTAATGGTAAAAGAATTTTTTAAATCGATCCAGTTGTTTCGGGGCCTATTCAATTCAAACAAACAATCAAATCTTTCCTCTTTTATAATATTTGTACAGATTATACTTGCAATCAATGGTACTTCAAATTACATTAGAAAATCTTCCAAAATTGAGACCGTAGCTTGAAGAATTGAATGTTAATTCTAAAACTACATTATCAATAGCTGTTTGGATTATAATTTATATTTTGAAACTACATGAATGATTGTTAAAACTGTTTCTTTAATTCTTAGTTCAATGTAATTAAAACAATATATTTTAATAAGATTTCGCCATTTAAAATTGGTCGCCATATTGAATTTTAAACCCATATGGCAATTTTTTTATTTCTCTATTTAATTTTCTATAAAATAATGTTTTATTTTATAAAAATTGATTTATTCTTTAAGTTAGTAGGAGAAAATTATTTGTTGCGTTTGGGACCTACATTTAATACGAATTTGGACCCAGACCATAAATCTTTAAAAATATTTTCTCGTCAAGATCGCAAATTATCTCAGCAACTTAAGATGAGATCTTACAAAGGACTTATTAAACAATAATTTAAAGCTAATTTAAATGCGGGAAATTACGGGAAATCAAACTTTTACTTCAGCAAAAAGTGAAAAATTGAAATTAAAAAAAAAAAATTGTTAACTTTTCAGAACACCAGTATAAAAAAACGTAAAGAAATATTTTAAATAAATATTATTTTTAATATTCTACTTACCACCAGCAATAGGCTCCATAGTTACTTTACAAAATTTTCACCCACACTTTGCCGAAAAACTGAATATAAATTACTAATTTTCACAGGCGCTTTTGAATCACAATGAAATAGTCTCCACGAACATCAGCTTTCAACTAAAATATTTCTGCAAGTGACAAGACTAAAAATAAAAGGGTGATTGTTTATTATACCCAGGTAACTAGATAATGAAATTATACTCAGAATAGTTGGTATTTCCGATTTATGGCCGGGTTTTCCCCGAATTTCGCTTGTGTGCGTCATAGGAAAAAAGTTTATGGGAACTTATCATAATATTTTTAGGTTTTCTATTAGATTCCGAGAGATTGTCCACATATTCTAGGACACCCTGTATAATAAAAATGATATTTTGGTATTTCGCCATAGCTTCCCCGTTTTATCTCCACCAGGAATTCTTTTAAAGCAAAATTAATCCACTTCTTTTCGGTGTCTTTGGATATCAACGATGTAGAAAGGTTTCCCTTAAGACATTTTTATCGACTTTGGCCAACTCTACTAGTTCATCTTTATAAGCTGCACTACAATATTGTAGTCTTCTTTTATAACAGTTCGTTCATTCTTCTTTTTAAAAATAACAGTCGATTTTGAAATCTACAAATTTACGAAATCATGGGTAAACGATTGAAATTTTATAGATGTTCTTTACTATTTGCTTTTTTAAGAGCTTTTTCAGTTTTTTCATTCGACGAAATTTCAAATTTGAGATTAAGACTTGCATAGCACTCAAGAATGTGAAACAAAACGACTCATTTGCGCCATTTTTCAGTTGAGACTGGAGAATGGATCTCCAGGGGCCCGAATCTGTAAGCAATTTTTTTGACATTCCTTTTCTTTATCTCTTCTGAAACAGTGACAAACTTATGAGTTACTTTTAAGAGCAACAAGGACATGTGATCCTTATTTTGACTTTCCCTTTCCTTATATTTTTACAGAATCCTAGCCCAGGGAGATTATATCGTGTTTTTCTTATCGAACGGCAAAACTTATCGAAGATCCTGAACGCAACTACTAAATAATTAAAACCACTTTTTGTGTAAAAATTATTTGGAAAACGGTCAAAATCTTCACAGAATATTTGTGTCATAGGCACACAATAACGACATTTTTTAGGGCAGCGTTTCTCAAAGTATGTTGTTCAAAGTGGGGTTCCACACGACTTCGGCAAGGGTTCCGCGAAAAAAAAATAATACTCTGAGTCCAGAATCCCGACTGGATTTTCGACTTACGTATTACCGAAAAATAAGTATCGCATGCAATAAGCTGGACGAGGAGACCGATATGAGACTGCTCCTTTCATCACTAAGACCAGTTGCAGCTCTAGGATTTTCAAAAATTTTTATCTAAAAAGTGAGACACACACCAAATATATACCAGATGCTATTGATCTTAAGGGGAACATTTTGGTAAAGAATATTTTTATTTTGAAATTTGCCAGTGAAAAGTTGAGACTATCAGAAGCAAATCCTCTATTTGTATTTTTTCGTGAATTTGATCAAATTTCATATTTCGCAAAATTATCTATGTTTTTCTCATGTCTAAGGAATGGCGTCCCATACCCACAGAAGTTTTCCCTTTTTCTCCAAATATTCAAATATTTAAGTCTCGTGTGAATAAATTCCCTCTTACCACACTTTAGACATCCACGGTACATTAGTACTTAGGCCATAGGCTTCGTCGACTCTCCCAAGGTAAAAAAAAATGTGTGAAGAGTAAAAATAGTTTTATTTCTCGCATTGATAACTTTATCTATATATAAAGTGTATTACTAATATATTTTGTAAAAAATAAATAACGATATTACGAATAGCTTATACTATTCATTCCTATTGGCACCGTGCGCGATGACAACGACATCTGACGGCTGCATTAAATCATGCTTCCAATGCATGGAAGAGGTGTAAGATTACTTATAATATTTATTTATTTTTCGTTTTTTTTTTTAAATTAATATATATATATATATATATATATATATATATATATATATATATATATATATATATATATATATATATATATATATATATATATATATATATATATATATATATATATATATATAAACCCTGTTCAACTGTAGAAGTGAATAAATGGTGAATAAACAATTTTAAAGTTAGAAAGTAAATATAAAAAGTGTAATAATAAAAAGTTCTTGGAGTTTTGTAGAATCGAACTCGAAACTTATTATTGAGGAATAAGGTTATCCGGTGTAATCAATGCAAATGACAGTTAAATAACATTACAAATGTCAGTATAAAAATAAAAGAATATATTTAATAAAATGTAGCATATATATAAACAGGTTTTTTAAAAATAATAATTTATTTTCAATTGATGAATAGTTTTTTTAAATAACCTTAGACAAAAATCGACAATTGGTCCGATAAGTTAAAAATCACCTAACAAAGTTACGAGTCTAGGGCTTTTTCTTATTTACTTTGAGGCTTCATAGCCATTTTCTCTATTCACAATCACAGAAGACTACACAGACACTATTTAGTCTATTAAAAATAATCTTTTTAAAACTTGCAAATCATTAAAAAAACTTTAGGAAAAGGCAGGAAGAAACGATACACGGCAAGAAACGATACACGGCAAGAAACGATAACTTTTTCTTTTTGTTGCGTCAAATTTGAAAGTTCGCCTAACCTCAAAACCCGAACGTCATTCGGCTACTTACTTTTTTCTTTCAAATGCATTTATCCATTTTGACCTTTTTTCTAATTTTCAACCTTATTCAAAATCTATAAAATTTGAAAGCGACTATTTCTGCTAAATATTTTTGACATTTAAGCACACAAAAACTATTATGCACCATTTTTATTATTTTTATCTAATAGTTTATATTTGAATTAAGAGGGTTCCATGTTTATTTTTTCAGTTCAAAAGGGTTCCATCTGTGAAAAAGTTTGAGAAACGCTGTTTTAGGGGATCAAAAGTTGTTAAAAATTATTTTGGTGCCTAAAAGAAAAAAATATTCTGGTGTCTTTATTGTTAATAAAATTAATTATGCATTATTTTCTTAATTTACTTTCCCATAAAAACAACTATTATTATTTACTTTACAAATGCAACAACGTCACAATGGTTAAACTATAATTAATGTCCTTATTTGGATCGGTTTACTTTAATACATAGGTAATAATATGTGTTTTTTTATTAAACTATTAATTAACCTCTTTAGTTCACGTTTCGCGTAGGCCACTTTGCGTAGGCAAACACTACAATTATTTTCCAAACGAAAATCTACCTTTATTAGAATATTTTATCTAGGTACGATCGTGACAGACAATACCTTTGAGCATATATCCACTAGAGCAGTCCTGCCAGTGCGAACAAGCTTGTGAGAGAGAAAAAAATTTGTCTATTACGTTCCTCTTTTGCTCCAACGTCCTAATTGAGCGATGAAAAGGAGCTGACAAACCAGCACGCAGAGCGGGGTATATATCCCTCCCTTCGGCCAATCAGAACTTTGGAGCAAGAAATAAAGGTTATAGTGCGAATTTTCTTTCTCTCTTTCACCTGCTTTTTGGCGCTGCCGAGCGGCAGGGCAGCTTCTAGCACAATGTAGAAGGAATATATGCTCGAAGGCTAATAAGGAAAAAAATGCCTGGAATTCGAAACGCATATTCAAAAAGTTAGTTTTTAAGAAACAGGCATCTACTAAGGCGATATATTTTATTTGTGGAATAAAAGATAAAAATAAACACGAAAACAAGTAATTTTTACTCTACTTTGGAAATTTTTCTGAGATCCCGTCAGTTCCTTAATGAGACTCATAGGGAGTTGCATCCCACACTTTGGAAACCAATGATCCACGGAACCAAAGTTAGGAATCGTCCTTAAGCATTTTATAGCGAAATGATGTTAAACAGGCTGTTAGATCGTTACCCCCTGTATAATTTATTAGGACCCCCAAAGATGACAAAACCCTGCGATTGAAGACGTAGTTAATAGCCCCCTTTCGAAGAGATAGTAAATGGGCCTCATTATATAATTTAGGATAGCCGAAAAGGCAATGGTAGCCATTGCCAACGGTAGTTAACGCCAAATGTACTTAGTGCCCAATATGACTAATGCCAATGCATTTAAAACCCAAGATACCTAGCACCCGATGAAGTTATTGCTCATGGTAGCGAGTACTAGCAGCTAACTTAAGTGCTGATTTATTTACTGGTTTCCTAAGGTAAGGCAATGCCTACTAAGTATAATCCCATCCCTCTATAATAATTTTCAAAAAAGCCAGAACACTGTAATAATAATTATCGCTACATTAAGCAGTCAGCTTTATTACAATTTTTGATGTAAAGTTTTTCACTCACGTCTAACGCTAGCAAGCTTCTTGACAATTTTGACACATGAAACATACTTTATTATGCAGGGACTCGGCTAAAAAATTAAATTTTAATGTAATACTTTGGGGTCATTTTTAATACGTCCCCGCGTCATGAGTCATGAGTCTTTTCTAATACGTCTCTGCATTTTTACGTCTGAAATTGGGGAAAATAAAAAGCCGCTTTGCTAACCAGAACTAACCATGACCGACTAGAACTTAGGGCTTTTGAATTTGTCTAAATTATTTGTAGAAATCATAAACAAACTTTTAACAACGTATTAGAAAAAACCCGGGGAATATATAATTACACTTAAAAAAAAAATTATAACTTCTACCATATCAAAAATTATAAAAATTTTGTTAATAACTTCTATGTATTGATAATTTAGACAAATTCAAAAGCCCTAAGTTCTAGTCGGTCATGGTTAGTTCTGGTTAGCAAAGCGGCTTTTTATTTTCAGCAATTATATATCAGACGTAAAAATGCGGAAATGGATTAGAAAAGACCCATGATTTGCTTTTTTTACATTAAATGCATTATTTAGAAAAAGCCTACTTTTCAAATTACGCGCCGAGTCCCTGCATAATAAAGCCAGAATAAAGCATGTTTCATGTGTCAACACTGTCAAGAAGCTCGCCAGCGGGGGTGTCGCTAGACGCGAGTAAATTTTTCTATTCATTTCTATGTCATTTCAGTCAAAATACTGTCACTAATTCCTGAGCACCTTGCAGAATAATGCTAGTAATTTTTAGTGTACAGCATGAAATAGCATTTTCTGTCGTAAATAAATGACAAATGCCGTCACCAATGTCATTAGACATAAATAAAGGATAGCTTTTAAAGCGGATATATGAGAATATTTTCTCATAAAATTCAATCTGGCAATATATTTTTTGCGCTTGATCTTTGTGTGAATCTTTTAAAACAATGTTGCAATTCGGTTAACATCAGGCAATTATCTTAAAAGATGGATAAAAAGTTTAGTTACGCGAGTTTTAACGGAACTTTTTTAATTCATTCTTGATCCTGTCTGTCGCCAAGGGCGTAGCCAGAATTTTGTTCGCAAAGGGAAAAACTTATAATAACATAACAATATACCAAGAAATATAAGAATCTTTAGCGTTATCTATGTAAATAAAAATAAAAGAAAAATTAAAGTCACAATTATTGACAAGCTTTCAAACTAGATATAAATTTTACATCAACACCCTGCTAGGGGAGTTGATGTATGAGGGGTACCTGGCGATGCCCTTGTCTGTCATACGACGTTTATTATAGGTTTGTTCCAAAAACGTCGAAAAACCGTTACTGAACGATCACGCTCATGCGCAGTGATTAAAGTGCGTTCCAACAGAGACGTGACGGTTATCGGACGATCCTGTTTGTGTACCAACAAAACTTGGGATCGTTTATGTTACGGTTTCAGAACGGTAATTCCGATACATGGCCTTAATTGAAAACTGTTTGGGTTGACTTGCCCATTGAGCATCTTGGCACTGGATTTTTGATTTTTAATAGCTGTTTATCTTTCATCTTCATATGCTTACGCGACTAGCGTGCATCGTGCTTTAGGATTTCCTATTTCCTCGCTTGTTTAATCATTCATAAGCATTAATTTTTACACCTCCTAAGCCCATTATTAAATTTAATTATCTTTAAAGATGAGTGACGATATTATGAGTGATATTTGCTACCTTTGATCACAAAAATAATAAGTAGAAAAGTAGGGTTATATTTTCAAAACAAAAAATTCAAAGACATTTGACCTTTTATTTTGACAGTCCCGAAAACTATCCGTAAAGCGATCCAACGTTTGTTACTTTTCGTACCATCACGAAACTATTTTAAGTCCGCGCATGCGTCGAAGCGCACCAAAAAACAGTTCAAAAACGATTTCGAAACGATACCGGATGCTTGTTGGAAGAAACCTTACGAAAACAGCATAGAAATCTTAAAGTAAAAAATATAGGCGCACAGGGGCGGTAATATCGTATGTTTTAGAAGTTTGCCATCTAATTCACCCTGGGTTTCTGAGGTGATAACTGTTTTAGAATTTAAAATCAGGCAGGATTTTATTCACTAAACACAAAAAATGTCTACATTATTACAAACCATCGACAACCTCTCTAATTTTGTAAAACTCCCTGTCTTATTATTTGTGGTTGGCAAGATTATGTGATCCAAACTCGTTGTTAACAGAACTCTTTAAGTTCTTTCTCTCTAAAAAAATATTTGGAAAAACAGATATTGTCGGGAAAGGTCCACAACATATCTTCTTTCGTTTGAACCAGACAACTGGAACAAGTCTTTTGAGTTCCTCGGTGATAGCTATATCGATGCTCTTGACACATCCAAGGCGTTTGACCAGATGTATTCCTTAACAAATTTCCTTCCTACGGTCTCCAAAGTAAACTTTGCTCCTTTCTAATCAACGCAAATCACTTATTCTAGATGGTCACACTTCAAATTTTCACCAAGTCAGTACTGATGTGCTCCAGAGCTCAGTACTGACATCAACCCTATTTCTTCTTCACATTGATAACAATAGTACCATTCACTTTAATATTCACTTTCCAGTTTCAATTTCTTTTATTCTTCTAATCTGCATATTCGGTAGTTATCTTAAACTAGTCGTTCTTTGGAATATTGTTCCCATGTCTGAGGAAGGGCGTCTCCCACAACTCTGAACATTTTTGGTTAAATCCAAAGAAGAGTCATTCGGCTTATAATCCCACTCTTACAGAAAAGCTTCTTTTCCCGACCACTGACAAGTTGTGGGGGATCTGTATTAAAATTACTTAAAAAAAAAACAATTTCCGTCTAAATTCTTAAATTTTACAATGTCGCCTAGGAATTTAAATGAATATGATTATTATTTAGAAATTAAAGTTGTGGAATTTTTATTTGTGTTTTTAATTCAATTAATTTGGGCTAGTAAATCAACCTAAACTTTTTGACCCCCTCTACATTTTTTTCTGGCGGCGGCCCTGTTTTTAACTGTCCAATCATCGCATCATATAATCTTGCCAACCATACACAGTATTCACCTGAAGACGAAATTTGAGTAGGTTGTTCTTTATGTCAATAGGAACATCTTTTAAATGGGACATTCTTGTGCAGGCCTACAAGGTGGCCCAAAAGTCACATAGAAGTTAAAGCTTTCCTGTTCCTTAATACTAATTTAAACGTCTAAAAAGTTTGACTTATCATTTAAATCCAACAAAAAAAAATTAGATACTTGCTTAGAGTTAAAAAATGTGATTTGCTATTCAACACATACAGGGTGCTCGAGTATCGAATAAATAAACATGTTTATGCCAAGTAATACTTATTTTAATTTAATGATAAATTTGTATTTATTTTCAGGATTTTTACTTTTCTGTCAGTTTCTAGATACTTCACCCTGTAGGTGTACACAAAATTTTTCTACTTATGGGTGACCTAATTTTATTATACCGTCATTGCCATTAAAATGTGCAGATTTCAAAACTATGTACCTCTTTACATGTCACAAAATATCTTGTGGGAACAAACCAAAAAAATATTAAATTCTAAATATCCCTGTATATTTGAGATAATAAACCAAAATATTTTAACTTAAATTTATCTTAATAAACTGTAAGAAATGTATAAATTCTGAAAATATATACATCTATATTACGATATTAACATTTTAGTTGACTTAATACATATTATTTACTCGATACTGGACCACCCTGTATGTGTTAAATGTTATATCAAATTATTTTAACTCCCAACAAATATATAAAATATTATTTTGTTGGATTTAAACAAAAATTCATGTTTTTATGCGTTTATATTGGAATTAATAAACAGTTAAGCTTCAACTTATCAGTGATTTTAAATCAAGACATAAACATAAATAATAGACAAATAGTTTAAATAACAGCAAACATAATACATTACGAAAAAGAAAAACAATTTAAAAAAATAATTTCGGAATTGAAGTTATAATCAATCGCATCATAAATTAATTTAAGGAAGAAAATGACAGATCATTTCATGGGCCTATTATTAGCCTACGCTTATGGTCAAAATTATAACAACGCATATTATACTTATTTAAAAATCAATAGAGAATATATCTGGTCATCATCGAGGCATTCCAAGGTTGCTGCTTTCAAGATAGATTGGACGACCGGACCAAATTGGCTTGTGTTTTTTTCGTTTTCGGTTTACGAAGGTGAGATCTGATACGGCTATAAAATGCCGAGGCTGGGAAAAGTTGCTTCGACAAATCTGATTGAAAATTAAAGCCTGAAACAATTTTAATCCGGTTCGGTAACCAAAATACATGTTTGACTTAGAACTAATTTTAGACATTTTATAGTGGCACTGCGTCTAATGGCCGGTTGCACCAACAATTTTAAGGAACCCTCAGCACAAGGTAATTCTTAAAATGGCCAAAAAAGCAATGTGATTGGGTACATTGAAGATTTAAGAATACTTAACGCTAAGGGTCCCTTAAAATTGTTGGTGCAACCAGTTGCACATTAGGGGCACTCGGGCCTAATGCCCAGGGCGGCAAATTTTCTGGGGCGGCGAAGATGGTTTAAAAAGTGCATTTGTGTTGAAATCAATTTTATATTATGATTTTTATTATAAACATTATTTTTTAAATTATTATTACACGTTGCAATTTTTGTCAACAAAAAAGTTCTAGTGTCTCAAATTTTATAAATTAACAGCTGCAAAATTTACAGGTCCCGAGACAATAAAAATATTTTAAAGGAAAAGAAAAACATCAAGAGTTGGTCAAAAAAAGTAATAGAAATAGTAATAATACTTAAAAAATCAGGTTAAAAATTATGAAGATACTGTGTTTCAAAATAAAACAATTAAAATTGTATTTAACTTTACATTTAACATAAATAATTAGTAAGACGGTTGACCCAACAGGCCATCCCTGCAACTTCCCACTAATTTTAAATTTACAAATCAATTTTACGGGAATTTTTCTGGTGACATGAGAAAGCCTCCTGAATGTTTCTCAGAAGTTTTGAAAGATGTGAAATGGTCCAAATATAAGAAAGACCCCAAAAATATCGATATACTTATTTTTGGTCAGTCTTGGGAGAGCGTCCGATGCTTTTCATCTTCACGGGAATTTTTCTGATATAAACAGAGCTTCCTGAATTTCGCGCAGTATTTTTAAAAGATGTAAAGTAGTCCAAATATAAAAAAAAACAAAAATATTGATACAATGATCCGGGGCAAGTCTTGGGGAGGCATCCAATGCTTTTAATTTTCACGAGGAACTTCCTGGATGTACAAGAAATACTCCCGAATTTGCCCAGAATTTTTGAAAGGTGTAAAGTGGTTCAAATATTATGTTCGACAACGATATCTCTCAAACAAATCAACCAATTTTGACAAGTTTGGGGGCGATCGACGCAATTTTTGTGGTTAAGAGCTAATTAGTTACTGAACAGTGAAAATTAACACAGAAAATAACCAAGGATAATAACAGTCCGGTCTCAGCTTTCATGATTTTGTCATAATGTTAATCTAGTTTAAATAGTACAATTTTGACTCAATGTTTTGGCACCTTATGTATTTATTTTTATGTTCTTTTATTTTTTGATATAAATTGCAAATTTCTCATATAAATTAAATTAACACTGTTTTTACTAAAAATGAATACGATTTTTTTTACTGCAACGTATCACAGATAAGACGCTTTCCAAAACGAAGCAGTAAATAAATGTCTTAATACGAAATGGATAATTTTACATCTTTTTTTGCCTAAATTAAAATTAAACAGAAGAACAACAAGAAAAAAAACAAGTTGGCTATTTCAAATTTTGTTTACATACGAGGAAAGCCACAAGTATGGCAGTGTTCAATCCTCCTTGGACAACCCTATACATAATAATATGTATATGTTTTATTTTATATAGTGATCACTCCCTAATTTGCAACTTGTTAAAAATGTGTTATTTTAATCCGGTTATAATGACATTAAAGGGAGCATAAAACTTATCGTTATATGCGGAGGACGCTAAATCCGAATCATCATATAAATACTTTTTTACAAATAATATAGTAAAGGAAATAAGGCATTTTGGCTCGGAATTTTTTTGTCCTGCATGGATTTACCCATAGATATATAAGCAAAGGGAGATATAACCGTTCA
>JAHBCN010006730.1:0-47011 GCA_019359885.1 Listronotus oregonensis
TTCAGTTTATTTTTTAAAATGCCAAACTTAACTTTGGATCAAAAAGTATTAATTATTCATTATATTGAGCAGAGAGGTTGGCCAGAAAGGGAAGAGCTTAACATCCCAAAGAGTACTATTCATTTAGTTAAAAAAAATGACAGGAAACACACATCTTTGAGAGAAGAGCTGGAAGTGGTCGCCCTAAACTATCGAATCAAGAACAAGACAATAATTTAGTTAATGTTTTGAGAAACCAACCATTTAAATCTGTAGTTACAGCAAAAACGGAAAGCAATTTCCTAGCATCGGTTAGAACGGCATGGCGAAGAATAAGGCAAATACCTTTTTAACAAATGCAAATAAAGAAGAACGCATTGGATTTGCTCTACAATTTTACTTGGAACCTCCGATTTTTTGGGAAAATATAATATGCACCAATAAAAAAGTGTTTTTGTCGTGCTACAATGGAATACTTAAGGAATACAGGTCTCAAGGAACACGATTTGATGAAAAATATACATGCTTCCTTCTGTACTGGATCGATTTCCGGACAGAAATTTTATCTTTCAACAAGATAAGGGTCCCGTTCATACGGCCCGGCAAGTCGATGAATGGATGGAAGAGCAGCGTATCAGGGTTTTACTGTGGCCCGCACGTAGTCCGGATTTAAATGTTATAGAAAATGTTATTAGGGGCTTATTAGTTAAAAAAATAAATAGAGAAAATAAGTTTGGGCCAAACAAACTTGAAAAAATTTTAGAGGCGTGGAATGAGTTACGAGGAAATCCGGACTACGCCCGGGCTTTGGTCTACTCGATGCCTGGAAGGCTAAACTCTTAGAAAAAAACGAGTACGCAATAAAATATTAAATTTGTTTGGAAGGATATTTAAGTTTGTTTAAATTTAATAAATCGTTAATTAATTTATTAGGTTTTATAAAATATAAATATTTTCTTTTACCTTTTGCTTTATTTATAGTAATTAAAAGTAAAACAAGGCAAAAAAGAGCGATTTACAAAAATTGGCAGAATTTATCAAATTTTTTGTCCAAGATTTAATGGCCGTAACTGTACATTCAAGGAAATTAATAGGTTTTATAAATGTTGGTTACAATTTCAATAAGTCCAATGACTACCTCAGAAACTGAAAGGTGTTTTTCAGCTTTAAAAGTAATAAAAAGTTTTTTAAGAAATACTATTAGTCCGGGAGCTGCAGGGGTAAAAAAGTTATTACTAGCCGGTCCATTTTATTAAATTCTGTTAGGGACGTTTTGTCTAATAAAAAAAATGATAGGTCAGATAGCACAGTGTTCTAGATAATATAAAAAAAACGGCAAAAATCGTAGCTCATGCAAATAAAAACGTTAAAATTCTTTTTTGTTGGTACAATATAGAGTGGGGTTAGTAACATCTAAAAGAATTAAAATAAGTTAGTAGATATTATTTATTATGGTTTTTTTTATATAAGAGAAAACCACATAACTCGCCCTAATAAGGGATTTAAAAACAATATGTGAAATCATGCTAAACCTGCCTTTACAACAAAAAAATGCAAATAATATTTAAAATCTATTTCAGAATCACCTAACTATTGATATTATACCGGGTGCTGCAAAAACTTTACCACAAACAAGAAACTGGTATATTCCTGATCTGATTTACTTGTTAGTTCATCTGTGCTGGTTGAATCACTTATTTCAACGTCCAGAGTTTCAAGGGATAGGCTTTCTAAGTCTGATAAACTTGTATTGATAATTAAGTATTTTTTGAATACAGTGTCGGCTCCTCGTTTTTCCTTTTTTTTTGAAGGTTGTCTAATGGTTGAAATAAATGGATTAGATGTCAGTGTTAAAATTTTCATTAAGTCGGTTTGATGTTTTTGCACCTTTTTGTGACGTGCCTCAAGAGCATCTTTAGATCAGACTTTAAAAAATTCAAGCCTACAAAAAGTTTCTTCAAAACCCCAGTCCCGAAAATCGACAGGCTAGCATCGAAGCAAGAAATCAGTATAATCAGACTATCACAGAAGCAAAAGACCATTTTAACAATCGAATAAAAGATAAAGTTCTCTCTTGCTCAAATGGCAGTAAAGCTTTCTGGTCATTTGCCAAAAATATTAGTCAGAACTTTTGTACAAATTCTTTTCCACCCCTAATCTCTGAAGATGGAATTGTCTCTACCTACAAAGGAAAAGCCGAACAATTTGCTGCCAATTCTACGCTTGATCCTCCTACTAATCTTCCCCTTCCAACAGTTGTCCCTGTTTCTCATAAAATGTCCGATATAATTTTTAAAGTTAAACAGATCAAGCGTATTCTTTCTTCTCTTAATACTAAAAAATCGTCTGGGCTGGATGGCATACCAGCAATCGTCTTAAAAAAATGTGCACCCATCTTAACTCGCCTCTTTCGAATCTCTTACGACACGGGCATTTTCCCGGAGAGTTGGAAAGCTGCTCGTGTGCAACCTGTCCCCAAGAAAGGATCTAAAAGTCTCCCTTCCAACTATAGACCTATATCTCTTCTTTCAGTTGTTTGCAAAGTAATGGAAAAATTCATTAATTCCCAAATCTTAAAGTATCTGGAAAAATATAAGATCTTACATGATAGACAATATGGATTCCGTCACAGTAGATCCACAGCTCATCTTCTTTCCTTTGTCTCACACAACTGGAACAAGTCCCTTGAGTTTCTTGGTGAATCCCAGATCGTTGCTCTTGACATATCCAAAGCTTTCGATCAGGTCTGGCATGATGGGCTTCTTAACAAACTTCCTTCTTACGGTCTTCCACCTAAGCTTTGCTCTTGGCTTTCTAGTTTCCTTTCTAATCGACGTATATCAGTAAGTGTAGATGGTCATTTCTCCAGCTTCTACCAAATTAATGCTGGGGTGCCCCAGGGCTCAGTGCTGGCACCCACGCTGTTTCTTCTACACATTAACGATCTTCTCTCTTCCACAATCAATCCCATTCATAGTTTTGCTGACGATAGTACCCTCCACTCTAGTATTCAATTTCTTAAGCGACCGTGTAATCCTGATTTCGAAAACAAGCGCAGGTCAATGCAGATATCTCTATTACAAGACCTCAAACTTATCTTGGATTGGGGCGCCAAAAATCTTGTTCAGTTTAATGCCTCGAAAACACAGTCATGTGCCCTGTCGCGAAAAAAGTCTGCAAATGCTCATCCCTTTCATATGAGCGGCCAAGTTCTGCAGAACAAAGAGTCGTTTAATCTTGTCGGCGTTACTTTTGAGAATAACCCCAACTGGCACAAACACATTTTATCCATAGCTTCGGCAGCTTCAAAAAAGATTGGATTTCTCTTCCGAGCCAGAAAATATTTCTCTTCTTCCAATTTGTACACTCTGTATGTATCCCAAATCAGACCCTCTTTAGAATATTGTTCTCATGTCTGGGGAATGGCGTCCCCTACAACACTTAGCATTCTGGACTGCATTCAAAGAAGAGCCGTTCGTCTTATTAATGATCCAACGCTCACAGAAAGGCTTCCTCTTCTTGCCCACCGTCGAGCTGTAGGGGATCTGTCGCTCTTCTATAGGTATTTTCACGGCTTCTGCTCAGAGGAGTTGGCCAGTATAATTCCTTCTCTGGCAGCTCCCAACAGAGCAACACGTAGTGCAACTTTTATGCATCCTTTTACAGTTCAGTTAGAGAGGCCCCGAACTTCCCGCTTTCTTCGTTCCTTCATCCCTAGGGTGTCAAGACTATGGAACCTGCTGCCCGCAGAAGTTTTTCCTTCTGCTCCCAATCTCCAAAAATTTAAGTCCCTTGTGAACAAACTCCCTCTCACCACACGGAAGACACCCACGGTACGTTAGTACTTAGGCATCAGTCTTCGTGGACTGTCCCAAGATTAAAAAAAAAAAAAAAAGATAGTCCTATAGGCAAATTAAAAAAAAATTAATAATGTTACAACCGTGAACTAATAGTTTGTGGACACTACTTGGCATGTAATATTAACCATACAAACTTACATTTAATTCTTGGGTATCTGACAATAGTTTACCAAACGTATTTAAGTTTATTTTGTAACCACTAGAAAGAATTTAAAGAATTAATAAGAAATAATTTTTATTTAAATTTACATCTAAGCCTGTTATCTCAGAGCTAAGTTCTGGATTAGAAAAAAAACTTCTGGCTGTATTACCATCATTTGTAGACCCATATCCTCGTTTTGGCTTGTCTACTAAAAGGCCCATCTTAGTTTTAAATTCTGACTAAATCCTTTTTTTATTTTGCTCAACAACGTCTTTATTTTCTGGATTTCGTACTTGCCACGTCATAAATGGTGTTGTAAGCAATATGCAGTAAACACTCGAAACACCTTATCCGGCAATGCAATGTAGACAAACTGAAAGGAAGATTTTATAATTTTAGAAGCCTTTCAATAACCCTCTGAATTCATTTGTTTAGGAGTTGACCCACAAATGATACAATTTGATGTTGCATTTGTCCCACTTAGGATATTGCTGACACTTTCATCTAACATGATAAATAACAAGTTAAATTTTACCTTAATATTTTTTATTAATGTACTTGTAACTAGTAACATTATTTATAAGATTTCTCTCCTCTTACCAAATTTGCATTTTCTTTCATAAAAATAAACTTTTTTGGTCTGCAAAATTAAGTTGACGGAGGCCAAGGATTTTCCCGAAAATCATTATGAGATGTGTCAACTAATTTTAATGGAAAAAAAAGCAATCAAAAAGAGATATTCGTCTGTTGTTGTAATACCTTTCAAAAATCGTTGTTTATAGAGACTGTGGCCCGAGCTGCCATTAAATCCCCATTTACAAAACAAGATAGGTTTCATTTCTATTTTCGTTATTAATAATTTTAAAATACTCTGGGCCGTTTAATTTATAAGTTCTTGTAAACTATACTAAAATTTTTGAAACTTGCAAGCTGGCTGGTATATATTGGTTTTTAATTTGACGTAAAACATGTTTGCTCGGGAAACATTCTTTATGATCTTTTTGTACAGAATTAAAAACTAAAGACAGTATTTTTTCTCGGAAAGATTTAAATCACGACATAACGCCAATGTGTTTTCTGGCGATAAACAATGTTGCTGTTTGGGATGATCATGACTGTACGATGTTTCATGACTTCGTGCTATTTGTGCGGCAAAACTGAACTCATTAGCCGAGGTACTACTTAGCAGTTCACTAACTCGCCTTTTTTTGTCCTTACAGAGGCTTTTTCAAAAGGTTTTTTTCGGTCTACCACCACTAGGTGACCTGGCTGATCTATGACATTGGTTGGCTCAAGTGTTCTTGTAAGAGATTCAAAAAGATGAAATGAAGAATTTAACCAGGCTTCGTGTCTTTTAAAAAAATAATCATTATTTCTTGAACAATTTTTACATTTCGTTTTAATGTCTCGGCTAAACTATTCAATTTTTTTCCTTTTAATCATTAAAGTCATTATCAGACAACTCAGTAATATTTAGTTGTGTCTTAATAAAGTGGATTCTTCTAAAAAAATATCCTATTACCAGAGTAGCAGCTAGTAGCACTTAATTAGACTGTTCACATAAACCTAATAAATTAAGAAGTTCAGCGCCGGATTTAGACTAGAGCATGTAGTGGAGGCCCTTAAATCGTTTGTGGTTAACTGTTGAAAGTTTTCTTTAAAATAAAACTAGAGGTACCTACAAGCTAAATTATTTTTTGTCCGATTTTCACATTAATAAACATATCGATAATATCGTCGAAGTCTAATTCCCTCAAAACGCGCGCTTGGGCGGCTGGAGCGGAGCGGTGGCGCGGCGGCGGCGGGCAGCATTACTTTTTCCATAGATAGAGGGACCGTCTTACTCGCTTTCATAATGGGAAGTCCCTGCTTTTTAAATGGTAAAAATAATGCACGCGCCGTGTGACACGCCATTTTCCGCTGTTGCTATTGGTATAGCGCGACGCGGTAGAATGCGCGGAAGGCGCCATTTGTGTTCATATTTCGTGTTGCTTGATCTTGAAGATTTCTAAATGTTAACTTTTCCCGCTCAAAGAAAAAATAAGTTTTTCGTCTAAATATTTGTAACAAAACTCAGTATTTTTTTTTTATTTCTACTGAGCCTTTATCGAGTTAATTTTTTTTTGTGGTGTGGTGGCGGCTCATAGGCAACTGTCTATGTTGCCTATGCTTAAATCCGGCACTGAAGAAGTTCAAAAACACGAAAAGCTCAAACATGGTTTAATTGTTTTTTTGAAAAGCTTTTTTAAATTTTGAATTTGCCGTTTCCCAAAAATATTGTTATAAGGTTTATTTTCTCTAGAGTATTGCGGTTTAAAAAACAATTAACTAAATATTATTATGCTTATGTGGGTATATCGTAGAATGCTGCGCATTCCATGGACCGACCATATCACCAATCAAGAGGTCTTACATAGAATGAACAATGACCGAACAATTCTTGAGGCCATTAAAAAGCGAAAGACAGCTTACCTCGGTCATGTCATGAGGCAGGACAAGTACAGATTCCTGCAACTGATTATGTCGGGCAAGATTGAAGGAAAATGTGGTCCTGGCCGTAGACAGTGCTCTTGACTGAAAAACATAAGGGATTGGATAGGCTTAGATTCAAATTCCCTGTTAAGAAGAGTCCAAGACACAGACGAATTTGCCAGAATTGTTGCCGATCTTTATTGAATGGAGAAGGCACTTAAAGAAGAAGATTATGCTCATAAATTACATACCTCTACGTTCAATATTTATATTTTTATTTGGAAAAATTGGAGAGTATATTAAAAATACGGTACAAAATTTCACTAAATAAATTGGCCGGTATCAAAACGGTGTGCATAGGAACGACGAAATATCAGATATTCTTTTATGAATCTTTATTAATCTTTTGCGATACATTTTTTTATACACATTAATTTGTACGGTTTAAGTTTAAACATTTCATTATAAAGGCCTGCTATTAAAAAAAAGTGATATTTTGATTATTGTCAATGGGCAAGAGAATTGTGCGACGGGTCTGACGATGTTTTTTATACTTATTTAGTAGCAAATAATGCTCTGTTTCAATGGTGGCTCGTTATTAACAACTTAAATTTTTCAATTCTTTTTGTTTACATTATTGTTATCGTTTTATTATTAGAAAACAAGTCCCTAATGCAATTTAATTAAATGAACCGACTTTTTTTTCACCCTTCTGGCTCCCACACTATATGGACAAAGAAAGATTAAATGCTCTTGCAACGATTTCTATTAAAAAAGTTAAGAGAAGTGACGGTTTAAACTTTAATAAAAAAAATTATTGAAAAGTTTATTTCTAACAAAAACAATAGAATGGACTTTCATTTCAAAAAATAGAGTTGGTGTGTATTTGCCTTTATTGCAATCTCAATTATAATCTATTTTTGCCTAAAATAAAAAAATGAACAGATACCTATCCATATGGTATTTGATGTATGTGCATTTTTATCTTTTGTATGTTGACCCCTTCCTGTTAGACAAACCACCAGCAGCAACTGAAGTTAACGCTAAATGTTTACCAACTGGCCCAAATGAAGATGAATGTAAGTTAAAGATCTATGAACTTCTACTATAATTTGAAGGTCGAGTATTTTTTGTTAGCGCAGTTTATAGAGATTTTTTTAGCAATTATAATTTAAAAGCAAACCACAAGTGCTATCTTTTAAAAAGTGATGCACAGAACCTTCAAAATTAAAATCCGTACCAAAATAAAAACTGTTAAAAATAGCCATTTTTTTTCTTGTTGAGCGAAAATTTTTGTAGTTTAATTGCGATACTGTCAACAGGACTTTTGTAAAGAATCGGAAAACAAACAATTTTTTTTAATTCTTATTGGTGCATTTTTAGCAGAAAAAAGTCGAAAAAAACCGCTAAAACGGACAATTTTTAAAAAAATTCTCAACTTGGACCCTTTTAAAATTTGAAAGTTAATCTTTAGGAAAATAATTATTAAAAGCATGTTGTTTAAACGGGTTAAAGGTGGTAAACAGATTATTAAACTTCAAATTTGATTATACAACTTGTATATCTTCGATTTCCATACAAATTTCTGGAAAAGTGTGAAAAAAAACAGCTTTAACATTGTGCAGCACGCGCGATCTCGCTCTTGCAGTAGAGTAGTGAAGAGTCAAAGCAAGCCGTAGAAATACAAACGCCTGGCTCGGTACATTTCCCCTAGCTTGCTTTAACCTCCCTTCACTCTGCTCCAGGAATGAGATTGCGCGTTCACCGTAATGTTTGATCCCGATTTCACATTTTTTGCTAAATGTAAACAAAAATCAAAGATATACATATTAATATTAATTTCCCCGAAGATCAGTTCTTTTACTTTAAAAGGGTCAAGTTATATATTTTTTAAAAAGTTGCACCAATAAGGAATAGCAAAAAACTATTTTGTTTATTTTTTACTTCTTTACAAAAGTTCTATTGACAGTATTGCCATTAACTTACAATTAAATTAAATTTTTTCATTCCAAAAGAAAAAAATGTTTTACTGTTTTTTTTCACAAAAAAAAAGAGAAAAAAAAGCCAACTCTTGTACGGATTTTGTTTTTTTAAAAGATGGTACTGTTGGTTTGCTGTTAAGTTTTAGTTACCAAATACATATGCTCTGTAAACGGTACTATTTCGCTATAGTTTATTGACAGACTCCTTCCTACAAGTTTATAAAGTTTGTCAAAGGATGGCAAGTAAGTACGGTGTTTTTATTTTGTACTAGATTTTTTACCGATACACGTGTCCAACGATGGTTTTTAAAAGATACGCTAAAAATCCTTTTTGTGTTAGAAAAAAGAAATAATAATTTAAATAAATATAGGTTTTAATTCTTTTTAAAAACGCCACTCCTGGAAAGAAAGACAATTTAAAAAAATGTTATAGAAAAAACCCACTACCCTTAAACTTGAAGAAACAGCTTGGCAGTGGTTTTTATCTATAAATTAATTTAGCCTGGAGTGGCGTAAAACCAATAGAAATACTTTTTTTAAAAGGAATCGGTCACAACAATGTTCATTAATAATAAAAATAAATTCTGTAATTAAACTTCTTGAAATTATGAGACCGTTAACTAAATATCTTGGAGAAATAGTTAATTTTTAAGGTTATTTATTATTGTTTATAAGACTTTAATGTTTTATTGGTTTGATTACGTATTTCTTTTTTATTTTATAACCTGTTTTAGTTTTTAATAAATCTACATTCTAATGGTATTTTGCTTGCAAAATGTTAAATTTTAATAGTAACAAGACGCACTCTTACGGGTCTTCTTAAAAGATAAACTCAAGTTGTTATCGCTCTTCTGTGCAACTCAAATGCTTTTAAAGCATAATATAAGACATAATATTACAGGGTATGATGTGCCATATTTAGAGAATCGATCGGAATGGAAATCGAATTAAGGCCATTGTCAGTGGCGGCTCGTGATCCATGTAGCACATACAGAAATAGTAAAATATAAAAGCTCCCGAGTATACATTTGCATTTACTACTTTTTAAAACTATAGTACAATTTACAGTTGCTCAACAAATTACTTCATCTACAAAAGTACTGATAAGTAAATATACCTTTTTGAAATAGTACACATACTTATTTTTTGTATGTAAAATAATTTGTTATTCTAGTGCTTTAATTTACAAAAAAACATTATTGTCGCGCATTGTAAATTACAGTGGCCCAGTAGCACACAAAAAATATACCTTTTTTTGGGTGTTTCTAGCAGCATAATGTGTATCCCCTATAATTTTTAGGGATGAGTTTTAAATCTTTTTGTACGGCTTAAGCCCGCAGGATTAGTTCTTTAGCCCTAAATATATGTACCCTTATAAAACAAAAAAAAAACCATTGTTTTAACCCATTAAATATAAATCACCGAGTTTACACAAAGAGTCCGTAAAAACTTTTAAAAATTATGTATGTACGCACTAAACTACCTGCTAATTTATTGTAATTTCTTGCATTAAAGGCTTTTTTGTATTAAATGAATAACGGTAAAAAATCTCTTAAAAGTTCTTTTAAACTTTGCAAATTTATATTTAAATAAAACAACAAAATTTTATTTTCGTATGCAATTTTACTTGCAAAAAGAAATTTACAAACTTCTTCGTTGAGAAGTGAGTTGAGAAAAGTTTAAAACTATCTTTGATATTAAAAACAAAATCTTATGGAACTTTTTAAAGCGCTTTGCACCACACCATGTCATCTTCTAACATATTTATTCAATGCCTCAAAGTATTGAAAGTACCTTGTTTTGGGAAATATTTATATACATCTAAAAGTTTTTAATAATCTTAGAGTAATAACCTGAACAAAATGAGTAATAAGTTATAGCTTGTAATAAATGGACATCTTAGTTAAACATCTTTTAAACCAAGCTGTAAGGTGAATGAAGTATACAGGGTGTAAAAAGTATGATGCTCACGATCTTAATGGGCGATAGTGGAGCTGAGAACAAGTGGAAAAAGCCAAAAACATATGGGTCAAAAGTTAATTGTTTTCAAAATACGGCCTTTCAAAGTTACAAAAGTTAGCAACACCGCGCCCGTTTCATCGCAGCAAGTCAAAACGTAGAAGGTTTTTTTGCGAGGTTTTGCATATTTACACTTTTTTTTAAGGAGATGTTCATTTTCATACAAATAATAAAAATTACCTCTTGCAATTTATTTTGATATTTAATTTGAAATTAAATTTAAGTAAAAAACAATATATAATTATTGTTTGCTTTTTATTTGTAATAAAAAAAAATAGCTGTACTTACCAAAAGAATAGGCTAAATATCCATTTTAAGAACACAATTTTTATGTTTAAAGCAGCACTTTTTTATTTTGCTTAAGGAACAAGATTTCTCGGTTGCACACATTCCGCTTTTAAAAATCTTTGGTACATTTTGCACTACGATTGTCGTAAATTTAAAGTATATAACATATCGGCATATTTTCCCGATTTAAAAACAAATAAAAATATCGCGGTCGGGCCGGTCAGCAAAATGTACAACTGACTTTACTTCACGCAGAAGACTTCTAGGTAGCTCTGTTGCCAGTTGTTTTTTAACTTTTTAACTGGAAAAATTATTTTCATTTTTTTTTATTTGTAAATTGAAACATTTAAAACTTTTTATTCTTCTTCTTCTTCTTCCTGGGAGCCATCTTTCACTACCGGAGGCAGCGCAGTCTCTTGGGCTTTTTGTGCCTAATATCCCATTGTCTTTTATACCAATCCTCCCATTAGTCTTGTTCTTTTTACAAGTCTGTATAACCCCGAGACTGGTTGATTGATATATTCCTGTGGGCCCATTTCCTGATATATTCCTGTGGGCTCATTTCCGGTTGCCCAAATAATGCCTGTCTTTTGTGATTCAATGCTTTACATTCGCACAGGATATGGTAGGCTCTTTTTTCCCCCTCGTCGCACATTCTGCAACTTGGGTCCCCATTGTATGAGCCTATCTTGTGAAGGTGTCGTCTTAGGTTATCGTGCCCTGTTAGCAACCTTACTGTTATGCGAAGTCTTTTCCTACTTCGTCTGAGTAGTTCTTCCTTCGTTCTTTTGGGTGAGCCCCTTTATAGCCCTTTCCATGTCTTATTCTACCGAGGTTCTCCCAGTATTCCTTGTGTTTGTTTCGGATTCATTCCCTGGTTTCCCCTTGTGCTGTGGTTTTGGTCACTCCAAGGGCAGGTTCTGGTCCAAAGTATGGTGTGGGTGATCCATGTCTTGCTAGCTCATCCGCTTCTTCGTTGCCTTTTATTCCCTAATGTCCTAGTACCCACAGGAAAGTTACCCTGTTGCGTTCTCCCAGGACCTCCAGTTCTTTTTGGCATTCCCATGTCAGCTTGGACGTCACCTTGGGGTTTACTAGTGCCCCTAGTGACGCCTGGCTGTCTGTAATATGCAGATCCGCTTGTTTTTGCAAGCCCTGTTATTTTCTTTTGCACAGTACAGTAAAGCATATATTTCTGTTTCAAATAAAGTACTGTGTGTTCCTAGTGGAATGGAGAATTGTGAATTCCTCATTTCCAAGCGTGCCGGGGAGATCGAGGTTGCTGCCACTCACTTCGATCTGGAAGTTTTATCTCGAAGTTTTTGTTGAATGAGTATTGGAGAATCATCTGGCCTGTTATCTCGTCCAGGATGTTGCCGCCAACCTGACTTTTTCTGTTGTTGTGTCCCAAACTAGCGTAGATACCAGTTGGTTTTTGTTGCAGTCGGAAGTAGCTCATTCTTGCCTCTCCCATCATTATGAGGTTAAGTGGTGGAAGGTCTAAGAGACATTCCATGGCTGCTGTTGGGGTTGTTTTAATTGCTCCTGTTATAGCTAAGCAAGCAAGTCTCAGTACCTTGGCCAGTTCTGTTACAGCAGTTCTTTGTCGCATCCACCATACCAGTGATGCGTATGTTATCATAGGCCTTACCACCATGGTGTATAACCAATAAACCACGTTTGGTTTAAGGTCCCATGTTTTCCCATGTGAGCGTCTAATTAACATACGATTCATCTCCGCTTTCTTTCTTGTTTTCTGAAGATGTTGGTTCCAGGTAAGTTTAGAGTCTAGGATGACACCCACATATTTTACCTCTCCCACAATCTTGATTGCTTCACCTCGTAGGTTCAGGAGTTCTAAGCCCTCTAGATTTCTCCTTTTGGTGAAGGCAACTATGGCTGATTTGGAGGGGTTTATGTTTAGTCCCTCCTTTCTCGTTCATCGGGTGACTGCGTTTAGGGCCTGTTGCATTTTATCCCCAATAGTGTTGTTAAATTTTTCTAGGGCCATAATGACGAAATCGTCTGCGTATCCCAATGTTTGGTGCCCTTCCAGTTGAAGGACATTTAGTAAGTCGTCCATGACAAGGTTCCACAGCAATGGGGACAGAACTCCCCCTTGCGGACATCCTCGCTCAACCCGAGCTACAAGAGTTTCTTTAAGAATTGAAGTATATACTGTTCTGCTCTTAAGCATGCAGTCTATCCATCTGCAGCTTGTTGCGTCGATCCCTCTGCGCCTCGACACGTTTGAGATAGATATAAGGGACGTGTTGTCAAACGCTCCTTCTACATCTAGAAAGGCACACATTAGCACCTCCTTGTATTTGAGAGCATATTCGACCTTTTCCACAAGTTTATGTAATGCTGTTTCTATGAACTTACCTGCTGTGTATGCATGTATGTTTTTGTGTAGAGGTCTGTTCGTAAGTGCGTTCTCCCTGATGTGCCTATCTAGCAACTTCTCTAGGGTCTTTAGCACGAACGACATCAGACTTATTGGTCTTAAAGATTTTGCCCCATCCTGTCCGGTTTTGCCAGGTTTGGGGATAAATGCTATTCTGATTAGTCTCCAGGTTGTTGGTATATAGCCCAGAGCTAGGCTGCCTCTTAAAAGTAGACACAGTCTACTGGATAAATGCCAACTGTCCCTGGTGATCTATAAGGTTCGAATTAGTTTATCGCCCATTTAATTTTGTCTACGTTTATCACTGATTTTCCTACCTGCCAGTCCTCCCTGGAGCAGTATCCTGGGTTTCCTAGGTCTGAACTTCTGCAGTCTTCCAGTGTTGGTTATTTTGCATCCCGGAAAGTTTACCCTGAGTAGTTCTCTCATGGTCTCATTTGCCGTTCTTGTGTGATCTCCTGTGGGTTTCTTTAGAGTAAATATTTGTGATTGAGGTTTTAAAAGAATCTTATGGAGTTTGGCTGCCTCATAAGTTCCTTCGATTTCCTTACAGTGCCTTCTCCATGAATCTCTCTTAGCTTTCCTCAATGCCTTGTTGTATTCGGTAAGGGCCTTCTTGTATGATTTCCTATCCGATGTTGCCCTGTTGTATTCTTTCCTTGCCCTCTTTTTCAATTTGGTGATTTCCTCGTTCCACCAGGGCACATTTCTCGAATACTTTCTTATCACCAGCGGGCAGTTCCCATTGTACGCAGAAATAATTGCGTCCTGTATTTGATCCGTCATTATTTTTAGGTCGTGTGTATTGTTTATTTTTCGCTTTGTTTTTTTCAGTGTAGATTCCAGGTCTGCCTTAAAGGCTTCCAAGTCGGTTTTTCGAGGGTTGCGATATGTTTCTTTTATAGGTTTATGTCCCCCTATCGTGAAGTTTATGTGTCTGTGATCTGAGCAACTTACCTCTTCAGATACATGCCAGTTGATAACATTGCATCCAACGTAAGTTGTAGCTAGTGTTATATCTAGTACCTCTTTTCGTCTACTATTTACAAAAGTTGGTTTATTGCCTACATTTAATATGTCTAAATTGTTTGCCATAATAAATTGTAATAAAGACTCACCTCTCAGGTTTGTGCTTCCCCAGGAGATGTGGTGTGCATTTGCATCGCATCCTAGGATGAGCTGCGATCCATTTCAGGTCAGGGTCGTCGAAGATTAATTCCTTTGGCATGGCCCTATCCACCGACCTAATTTGAACAGCTACCAGGTCTCTGAAACAGAAATCAGTTAGTGGTAGTATCTTGATGTCTTTTTTGACTATTATGCATGTTCTGGGGACGTCGGATGTTCTGCTGTATATAAGTTCTCCACCCACGTCCCTTAAACCTCTTACTTTTCCTTCGTAGACCCAGTGTTCTTGTATGAGTGTCACGTCGAAGTTCCTCATAGCGTTAGCAAGGACTGCTGTTGCGTGGTCTTCTTCTTCTGCTATGCTGCAGGGTCTTTGGATTGGCTTGCAGCACGTTTTGGTTGCCTAATTCCATTCCTCCACTGCCCTGGCATCGGAGCGGCCTTGATCCAGAGCGGAATGTGACCATTTGCAAGGTCCAGAGCTTGTAGAATGCTCGGAATTGTTTTTCTTCTCTCCTTCGCCGGTTTTCTTTTCTGCGCCCCGGAGACTTTCTTTGTTTGGATTTTGGATCCATGTTTTTTGCCCCCGTAGTATGAGGTTTAACTATCGTGGTCCTCGTCTGATGGAGAAAGTTTCGCAGGCCCAGATTACTCCCTCCTTTGGGGAAAAGTGGTACTTGCCCCTCTAAGGCTATTTAGACTGGGAGGTCAAAAGACACCTTTTTGACCATCCTCCCTTCGGTACGGGTCTAAGCCCGGGGTTTTGTCTCCCCTCATCTTAGGCGTGGTCTTCTCTGCCGCAAGCCCGCTCTTCTGGTTCCTCTTGCCCCGGAATGAACACAAGGACTTTTAGCCTTTATATAAACTTTTTTGACTTGTTTTGAGGTCTTTGGATGCGACAACCGATTTTGTCAAGGGGTACCCCGACCACCGGATAAGTATGTGTTGGCAGAAAACATTTTAAAAAATGTAAAAGTATTCTTGAAGGGATAAAAACTTTCCAAACTTTACTTAAATACCCATATAAATTCAAGACAACATAATTCTTGAAGGGATAAAAGACAACATAATTGGACAATCTAACTTCAGAGAATGTACCAGCCCCAAAGAAAAATGGCCATTTTTTTCTTCTATCGGATTGGAAAATCGGAATAAAATCAAACACGTTTGGTAGGAAGAAGTAGCCAGTCCGACGTCGGGCGTAATCGGTCATTGTCGATTTGGGCTTCCTACTCCAGTGTAGGCACTACGCATTAAAATTTTGAGTTTGTTTTCAATCCGACATCGTCCGACGGTCGCCCGACGTCGGATCGGGAGAAATACGGATCCAATGTAGGTGTAGCCTAAATCGTGAGCATCGTACTTTTACACCACGTATATAAATACATATATATATATATATATATATATATATATATATATATATATATATATATATATATATATATATATATATATATATATATATATATAAATATATATATATACATATATATATATATATATATATATATATATATATATATATATATATATATATATATATATATATATATATATATATATATATATATATATATATATATATATATATATATATATATATATATATATATATATATATATATATATATATATATATATATATATATATATATATATATATATATATATATATATATATATATATATATATATATATATATATATATATATAATGTTTGTATGTACACAAAAATAACAAACTGAAGTTCATTAAACTTTATCTTTGTCAAATGAGAAAAAAAACAAGAGTTGTAAAAATATAATTACAAAAATCTCTTTTGCAAAAATTTTTACCATTTTATTTATTCTCATTGCAGAATACAGTGATTAAACTCGCTATAAAAAATGGAACAACAAAAAATATTGATTTTAGCAGATTGGGTAAGCTATGGGCTTATTTTAACAAAATAATTTTTACGAAATGTGATTGAAGAAAATTAAGTAATGGTACGTCGATAATGTGTATATAAGCCTAAGCTATAATAAAAGAATTATGAATCCCATCGTGTATTTTAAAAATTAAAATTAATTAATTCATGAGAATACTAAACTTAACAAGTTTTTTTTTAATCTAAAAATTAAACCTGATCTCTAAAAACAAGACAATATTAAATTTAAAAATGTTAAACCTTCATTTTATTGAAAAACAAAATATACCTACATAATATTACTAGCTGTTTGCCTTTGGCTTGGCCCTTGTGGACTATATGATTTTAGTTATTTTGTTTTTTCCCGGTTTTGCGGGATATTGCCTCTGCTCTCACTCCGTTGAGTCACATCGCATTACGCCCCCCTTGTTTCGTCTTCCATCACATACTCTGCGGCGTAGTTCGCGTTGTGCGATTGAGCGTTTTATTTTATCGTATTTCATTTGTTATTATTTTCTAATATACCTAAATCGCATTTGTCCATGAGTTAGTACATAATATGTTTTTATGAACAATCTCCAAAACTACTGACGTTTAAATAATTTATTTTCGTAAAAAATTGACCAATATTAGAGTGGTTACATTTTCATAGTTCTAAGTCCAGAAATGATATATTTCCCATACAAACTTTTATCCCCCTTTTTAACCCCCCAAGGGATTAAGTCAAAATACTACCACTTATTTAAAACTCAAAGGATGTAATTTCAAAAAATGTTAAATGGCATTATTTGTAATCAACTGCCAACATATTTCCAGAAATAACAATATTTCATACAAACTTTTACCCCTCATTTACCCCTCTAGGAGGGAAGTTTCCTTAAATTCTTTCGTAGTTGACGTTTTCTACTCATAAGCTTCCTCTGTGCCAAATTTAATTTTCAGTTAACTAGTTTGCGAGATTTCAGTGTATATGTATATGAAAGTATAAATAAATAAATAAGTGACTTTTCAATTTCTTAGAAGTAGGTTCCTCCTTTAATTTTCTTTTTACTCAGTTTTGTATCACATTTGTTTGACCGGAGATAACAAGTACTTTCAAATTTTAAAGAGCACCATCGGTAAATTTTCTCTAATTTCGATAGAATATGACATTCTGAATGCAATGACACCTTATATGTCATTTTTTTAACACCGTAAACCGCATATTTTTAAAATTTTGATCCAGGGTGCCATAAATACGTTAAAACGGTTTTAATCCAAACGAAGTAAAGTTTTCAAAATCCTATTTATGGTCATAAGTAATTTTTTTCGAATGAAACGAGGGTTAGCATATTCTCAGAGCATTTTGCTCCAAATATTTTGGTACCACATAAACGGTATTTAGGGTAAGACCGTTTCCAAAAAACACCTAATAAATTATTTATTTTAAAACGGTATTATCCCGTCCAGAGAAGCTGTTAAAAACAAAAGATGAATAAATATGTTTTTCCATAGCTACTTCATCTAAGATTAACGGATTTAACGTAGTCAAGGCACTCTTGACTGGAATTTAAAAAACTAAATGTTATGTGGCAAAAGTATCAAAAAATGACATATGAGGCGTTATTCTATTTAAAATGATATACCCCTAAAATATAAGAAAATATACCCATAAAATTGGAAAGTACTAGTCATTTTCGGTCAAACCGAAAGTTATACAAAACAAGGGTCTAAGTCAAAAGATGCATTTTTATGTCAAAATACTGACGTACCAAATTTTATTTTTTTACCATAAAAAATAAAAATGTTACAGGAGATATCCTGCATTTTTAACAAAATAAAATAAGGTACCTGCGCCAAATATTGCCACCCGAAAGTAATCCCTGACGATCATAATTGATTCAACCGGCGCTACTCTTAATTTGTTATACGCATCGAACTCTCCCACTCATTCGACGGGCGACGCGCTCATTGTGCTAAAACAGCTGTAGCGATAAGTACACGTTTTGGCTTCAGTTTACTGTAAAAATACGTTAAATTGTAAAATCTACTACCGACTTATTTACAAAAGTGAATCAAGAACAATTGGCTTATAAGGTAGGTACACATATGTCTTTTAATTACCCTGCTTTGTGTAAACTTGATATTGAAGGTTAGAAATGTAATCACCGCCATTTGCATTCGCTCCTGTGTTCCTAATATTGCCATAACGTAAGCACCAAATATTGCCACTGGCAATATTTGGATATGTTTTTACCATCAAAAAATATAAATTGAAAAAAAAGAAAACTTACTTTTTTAAATATTTTCAGAAAAATGCCAAAAGAGAAAAGGGCTCAATGGACAGAAAGGAACCTCAGAGATGCCTTGCAATAAAAAATGGGACCAACATAAGTCAGGCGGCACTGCGGTATTCCATTCCTCGAACTACTCCTTGGACTGCATAAGAGAAAAGGTAATCCACGAAAACGACTTGGGCGAAAAGTATACTAACATTCGAACAAGAACGAGATTTAGTGAGGGATAATCTTATAGGCTAGCAGAAGCAAGGGGGTCCCACTCAACCAGTAAAAAATCGTGCGAAAAATTGTATTTTCGTATGCAGCTAAGCTTTATACAAACCAACTTTTCCTGGAAAATCCGGATTAGCAGGAAGAAAATGGTTAAGGCTATTTCTTGCAAGACATCCCGATGTAGCCAGACGTAAAGCGCAGCATATGAACCCTGCTCGAGCACAAAAAATGAACCCATTCATTGTAAGCAACTACTTTTCAAAATTAAAGAACGTCATGAACAGATTAGAATTGTTTAACAAACCCGAAAACATTTATAACATAGATGAAAAGGGATGTCGCCTTACTATTCATAAGCAGCAAAATGTTCTAGCTCAGAAAGGAGCCAAACGTGTTCATTTAACAGCCCCTGAACATGGCGAAAATGTTAGTATTGTTGCGTGTGGCAACGCCCTAGGTCAAGCAATTCCACCATGTATTTTATTTAAAGGACTGCGATTAAAATCAGAATGGGGAGATCATCTGCCACCAGGTTCAAAAATTATGATGACTCCTAAAGGCAGTATGACAACTGAGGCCTTTACATCGTGGCTGACTCATTTTTCAAAATATAAGAATCCAGGTCCAACACTTTTGATATTTGATGGCGCAAAATCACACTTGGATATCTCTAATCTTTACCATGGAATAACATTATTTTGCCTTCCGAGTAATACTACTCATGAACTGCAGCCCATGGATAAGGCTGTTTTCCGGAGTTTTGAAGCATTCTGGGATCAAGAGGTTTTAAATCTTCTTATCACTCAACCCGGGAAACCTGTAACAAAGATGCGGTTTGGCGAAATTTTTTCTAAAGTATGGTTGAAATCTATGACGCCATCAAACATAATATCTGGGTTTAAAGCCACGGGCATTTTCCCGTTCTGCCCAGACATAATACCAGAGTCTGCTTTTGCTCCTAGCCAAATAACCCACAATGAGCAACCTGGAATTGAAAAAAATTACCTAGATATGCCTGGAGATATCCTGCTAATGCTAAATTTAAGGAATTTTTAAGATCGATATGAGGTTAAGTTTGTCACAATCTAAAGAAGACAAAATATCATTTTTAAATGTCCAGATACTATTGTTTAAAAATGATAGAAATAAGTATTATGTTTTTGCTATTGTTTTACCTTGTATATAAAAAAAAAATATTTACCAAAGTAACGATGATAACATGCGCAATAAAAATTAAAAAGTGTTAGCGTGGCAATATTTGGTTCACTTACCTTACCTTGTATATAAACTTGTAAATTGTATTTATTTTTTGTTTATACATTTTATTTTTAAATCTATACTATTCTTTTTGTTTTAGATGCTTGTTAGTTTATTAATATACTGGGGTATTGTATCTCTTGTCCACGGATTGCCAGGTGCAAAGGGGTATAGAAGTCCTGGAGAAGTTGCCAAAAATGGTATCCAACCAGAACCTACATGTGAAGAGCTTAAGGCAATGTGGAGGTAAGAAATTAAGTTTCTTTTTAACAAAAAGTTTAAAAATACTAACAATGACTAAAAAAGTATATGTGCTTTTTAATGTATCTTTTCTGTGGAAATAAAAAAATATATATTAAAATTAATTACAAAAATTAAACAAAAATGAACTTGTCGAAATTTGAGTTCTAAAGCATATGACTTTTTATTGCATGTAACCAACCGATTTTGCAAACAACAGCTTAGCTCCAGCACTTTTTAGAACATTTTATCTTTTTGCGTACGGTTAAACCCTATAATGATTCCTTACTTAGATGTATAATGGAAGTGAAAATGGAGTTAATAGTGGGTAGATTTATTACGTAATTACTGGCTATACAGATTAACTTTATATCGAAAGGAAAATCCGTAGTTTATGTATGGATTCAGGTGCTTGTTGACTTACATTGTTCGGGTATAACAGAAAGAACATACACCTGTGTATTTATACTTCGTAGGCGTTAGATAAAGCATCAATATATCCATCAATTATTTATATATGTACATATATTCATATATACATATATATATATATATATATATATATATATATATATATATATATATATATATATATATATATATATATATATATATATATATATATATATATATATATATATATATATATATATATATATATATATATATGTGTCAATTTGAAAATATTTCCACCCCTATTATCTCGAAACGAGTTAGGTTTTTATAAAATCGCTAGGACACGTCGATTTTATTATCGAGGGGAACAATTTTTATGCAGAAATCACTTCGCCTCTTTCAACCCCCTACCCTCCAGAACCTCCCTCTCAAAAATCTTAAATGGCAATAGGGGTTGAGTGATACCTCATTTGAAAGAACTTTTTATTCTCTACATTTTGGCACCTTATTTTTTAAATTTAAGTGCTGCGTTGCCAAGTTAGGGTTATTTAAACATTGTTAAATTACTTATTATTAAACATTATTCCTGTAAGTGTTTTAATTACGTTAAAGCTATGATTTGCATTGAAACATGTTATTTAGGTTAATATTATTTTTATTAAACATTTGCATAGTCGTTACAATTATGGTCTTTACAAAAGCACGCCTAAAATTTATTTTATTAACACGTTTAGTTTAAGAGGTGTTCAAAGTGTTCTCCATTGTTCTCCAAACAAAAATAAAGTCTATTCTCAAATTCTTCCCGAACATTTTGAAATACCTCTTCTGGAATAGTCCTACTTGCCTCTGTAAATCTTCTTTTTAAATCTTCGATATTATCAGGCTGAGTTTTGTAAACAACCGTTTTTATGTGCCCCCATAAAAAAAAATCTGACGGCGTTAAGTCTGGTGACCTAGCAGGCCATTCTATCGGTCCCCTTCTACCAATCCATTGGTTAGGGAATCTGTTATTCAACCACTCCCGCACTGGCCGAAAATAATGCGGCGGAGCTCCATCTTGCTGAAAGTGTAGTTCGTTTGCTTGCAAAAATGCTACCACCAACTTGATTTTCAGTTCAGTTGTTATTAAAGGATCAATTACATCCTCAAGTAGGTGTAAGTAGAGCTCTCCAGTTAAGTTTTCTTCAATAAACAACGGTCCTATAACAGCATTTCCGAGAATACCGGCCCAAACATTAATTTTTGTGGCCACTGTGTAGCACCCTCTCTGAAAATGTGGGGATTGTCGTCACTCCAGTATCGACAATTCTGTTTATTGACATGGCCGTTTAGGAAAAAGTACGTTCATCACTGAAGCAAATGTTGCTTACCACAATTTCACGAGTGTTGATTAAGTTGGACATAATTTCGCAAAACTCTATTCTCCTATCAAAATCGTCCTCATGAAGTTCCTGTAAAATTTGCATCTTGTACGGATGATATTTATGTAACTGTAATGCTCGTCGTACAGTTTCATGTGACATTCCAGTTAGACGTAATACTGTACGGAGAGAATTGTGGTGGGTTCTGCAACGAATGTTCCCAAAATCTCTACTTGAGCATCTTCGTTTAAAACACGCCGATTTGCCCTTTTTTGTTTCCAACTGAACCCGTTTCATTAAATTTAGCTACTACGTCCAAAATGTATCTGTGACTTACATTACAATTAGGATTTCTATTATTAAAAACTTCTGCCGTTCTTCTTGCGCATCTTCCTTGCTCGCCATAAATAAAAATAATTTCAATTCTTTGCCTAAGCGTGTATACCATAGTAACTAACAATAACACACAAATTATCGCAATAAATTTTAACTGATTTAAATACCTAGTGACATTGACTGGTAGGAAAGTTCACTAAATAATATTCTAAATTTCGGATCATATCATCAAACTGTATTGAGACGAATTCCATTGCAAACGAAAATAAACAAAAAAGAAAAATAATGTATTATCTTTCATGACCAAAAGAATTTGTCGGATTGATAAACACTTTCAGTGAGAAATGCACCGGTTCTCTTTATGGTCAAACACGTTCCAATACAAATCATAGCTTTAACGTAATTAAAACACTTACAGGAATAATGTTTAATAATAAGTAATTTAACAATGTTTAAATAACCCTAACTTGGCAACGCAGCACTCAAATTTAAAAAATAAGGTGCCAAAATGTAGAGAATAAAAAGTTCTTTCAAATGAGGTATCACTCAACCCCTATTGCCATTTAAGATTTTTGAGAGGGGAGGTTCTGGAGGGTAGGGGTTGAAAGAGGCGAAGTGATTTCTGCATAAAAATTGTTCCCCCTCGATAATAAAATCGACGTGTCCTAGCGATTTTATAAAAACCTAACCCGTTTCGAGATAATAGGGGTGGGAAGTTTTCAAATTGACACATATATATATATATATATATATATATATATATATATATATATATATATATATATATATATATATATATATATATATATATATATATATATATATATATATATATATATATATATATATATATATATATATATATATATATATATGTATACATATGTGTAAAAACCTTCACTTGTAATAATAATATGATTTTTGTCTAAACGATATCAGAGTTACAAACTTTAAAAGCAATTATTTTTGAAAAGCCTAACAATTGGAAACTTTCGTCCTAATCGCTTATCAGTAGATTTATTTACTAATTAAATAAATAAGTTTTAAATGTTTTCATCTATAAATTAAAAAATATATATTAATAATTTTTCCCCCAGTTAAAAATTTAAAAACAATTGGCAACAGAGCTACCCAGAAGCCTTGTGCGTGAGGTCGTCAGTCACTGTCGCGATATTTTTGTCCGTTTTTAAACCGGGAAAATATACCGATGTTATAAATTTACGACAACCGTGTAGGTGTATCAAAGAGTTTTAAAAACGGGATGTGTGCAACCGAGAAATCTTATTCTTTAAGCAAAACAAAAAAGTGCTGTTTTAAAACAAAATAATTTGTGTTCTTAAAATGGATAATTAGCCTAATTTTGTGGTAAGTACAATTATTTTTTAATTGCAAATAAAAAGCAAACAATAGTTTATTGTTTTTTACTTAAATTTAATTTCAAATAAATATCAAAATAAATTGCAAGAAGTAATTTTTATTATTTGTATGTAAATAAACATCCGTTTAAAAAAAGGAAATATGTAAAATCTCGCAAAAAACGTTCGACGTTCGACTGGCTACAATGAAACGGGCGCGGTGTTGCCAAATTTTTTAAACTTTAAAAAGCCATATCTCAAAAACCATAAACTTTTGAGTTATGTGTTTTTGGCTTTTTTACTTGTTTTGAGCTCCACTATCGCCCATTAATATAAATGCCAATGGCATATGTTTTTTGAATCACCCTGCATTTAAAAAGTATATTTCTAAATATTATTTTTTATTTAAAAATATTTTAGTTGCAAAAGCTAAAACGGTAATAAAATATATCCAGTTTGGTTAATTTTTCAACTGTATTTATACGAGGAATACAAATTTCAAATGTTAACAATGTTCTGTGTATAAAGGACAGCAAAAGAGCTAACCAAATGGAGGGTAGAATGGTATTACACAGAAAAATACTTCACAAAAAAGCTTTTATAAATACTTTTGTGTAACCGACTTTATTTTATTAGAATGGGGTGAAATCAAAAAGTTTTAATTTTGCTATTGAAATGTATTATTTTCTACGCAATGTATCAAGAACTTACAAAACCGTAAGGCATTTGCGGATAAATATATGAATTTATTTGGTAAGAGCTAAAGCGACGGTAAAAGAAAGTTGAATTTTTGTTTTTTTTTTCATCACTTCTTATTGATCAAATAAAACAAATACAATCATTACCTGTAAACTTTGCGTACTCACATAAGGGTTTTGGAAAATCTTAAAAATTCAGTCCTTTCTTGTGTATGGTATTGCAACATTAAAAAAAATACAAAGTTTATGTGACAAAACACCAAAATTGACTAAGAATACAAAAGAACAAAAATTTTATCGCCCTTATATCGTTAATTTTTTCACATTTTTTTAAAAGCTCTATTCTTTCTAGGAATCTGTATTTTGTATCTATATTATGTTAAAATAATATTCAACTTTTCTTTCAGCATCCCTAAGTCACAAATGTAAATATTTTAATCTTTTTATTCCTTATATATTAGATGTCAAAAAGAATAACGGACTGAATAAAATTAATTAGAAATTCCAGATAAATTTTCAAATTCTTCTCAAAAACTTAACTAAAATCCTTGTGACTGCAAAAAGTTTTAACAATTTTCAAGCAATTTTTTTCATTTTTAAATTTTCTTTAATTAAACATATAATTCTTATGAAAAGATGTTTTAATTGATATCGGTTAAATCTGCCAACTATGTGCCTTATAAGTACATGCTGTTTACTTATCAAATGATAACATATATATGTGTGAGTTTTTTTTTATATTAAAAATACGCTCTGAAAATCTTGTGCGCTAGTTTCGAGACCCTTGTGTAAAGAAGTTTGTTTTTTATTTATTAGCATTTTCATAACCTTTAAAAATTCTGTTTAATTTACTATTTTATATTAATTTGCACATAAAGATATTATTTAAAATAGCTTTTATCAACATTAATACTATTTATTTCCATAATTTAGTTTAAAAAATTAAATTTTAGTTTTAATAGACAAAGTATCATAAAAACTAATTAAAAAATAAATTTAGAGATTAGCTTGTTCTTAACAGTCACAGCTTAATTCCAGAATTTTACTTCGTGATGGGGCATTTTTAACATTTAGCGAAAGCGGCAAATCTGCTACTTGTTGCTGAGTGCTGTCTTAAGTAGTTAGTTGTTTACGAAATATTTGTTGACGCATTTAAAAAATAATTTAATAGTGCCGTTAAAAATAATCTTTTTGGACCTTCACTACCACATTTAACAGCATTTTTACACTTTTCAGTTAAAAAATAACTAGGCAAAGTTAAATCTTTAAAACTAATTAAATGAGCTGCTGAAAACGCAAATTGTTTTTTGATTAAATGTTTACAACTGTCATTGGAAAAGAAATATTTATTAATATATCCAAAATAATGCAAATAAATCCTTAATATTTATTTTGAGCTACTGTGTATGCTTTTAATGTTTTTAAAATGCAGCAGAATACATCCGTTTAAATATCCTAATAGTATTTATAATACCAAAAACACTTATGTAAAATAGGGGCCAAGTCCCTATTCAAAAATTTCGGCCTCCTAAAGTATTGAGATCTAAATTAAGACCAAGTTCTTTTTAGAACTTTGCAAGTTTTTAAATATCTGTCTGTATTATTAAATGTTCTTTTTTTCCTTAATACAACATTTTTTTTATTAATACAGACAGATTAGTAAAAAACTTGCAAGTCAAAAAAGATTATTAAATAGATTATTATGGTCTTATTTTAGATCTCAGTACTTTAAGAGGCCGAGATTTGTGTGAGAGTGTTTTTTGATCTCTTTTTTCTGAGTTTAATTAATGTAATAAAATCCTGCCTGCATTTTAAATTCTAAGATACTTGTAAACCTTAGTAACTAAGGTTCAATCAGATTGCAAACTTCTAAAATATTCTTTAAATATTCCATATTACCGCCCCTGTTTCGGGGCGTTCCGAGTAAAAATGCGCAGTTTTCAGAGTTTATTCTTCACTTGTGTTCTAAAGCCTCCTTATATACCAAATTCTAAGTCTCTACTCTTTTGGCAAGTACTCCATAAATTTGATAGGTTAATGAGTTAATAAGTAAGTCAGTCAGTAGTAAAATAGGCGATTTTCAAAATCAAATACCTCAGAAACCACTTGACATAACTTTCCTAATTTTTTTACAGGTAATTGGCGTACTTATATAAATTTGCATAAATATATATATATATATATATATATATATATATATATATATATATATATATATATATATATATATATATATATATATATATATATATATATATATATATATATATATATATATATATATAGGAATATATGTCATAGTGGTTTCTGAGGTATTTGATTTCGAAAATTGCCTATTTTACTACTGACTGACTGGCTCATAAACTCACCTTACTACTTACTACTTACCTATCAAATTTATGGAGTACTTAGCGAGAGAGTAGAGACCTAAAATTTGGTATATAAGTAGGCACTCACTAATATTTTAAATGAGGCTTGAATAAAAATTAAAATATTTAAATCAATAAACCATGACCCTGTACCCCATTTATTACATTTCCATGTAAACGGCTGGTGGATGTTTCCGCATTAGAAAGTATAAGCACAGCTGTGTATTGCTACGTATATTAAAACTAGAAGCTGCGGTTTAATTAAAAAATTTTCACTTTAATCATTTATCATTTTTTGAAATAATGTTTTTAGCTTATAATTAAAAATATAAAAAGCTTAAACGATACAGATATTAATCCGATGGTTGGTTAGTTTTTTACATATACTACCCTTTGCCAATACTTTACCGTTACTTGTATACCAAACATGTTATTATAGTACTTAAAAAGGCAACTTTATTGACGTTTTTTGATTCAACACCCCTACGAACATGAGTAATTCAGAGCTGCCACTTTTTTACTAATCATTGACCAACAGCAAATTTAGCAGAAGTAGGTCTTTAGAGTTGCATTATCATGTATTATATGATACACTTATTATTTTAGTACTTTGAAACTTATTTAAAACTATCTTAAATTATGTTTGTTAAATAAGTTGTAGTTAGGCCTTTAAAGTATAACCATCAGTTTTTAAAATAAAAATATTCGACTACACGTTTTGGTATAGACCTATGCAGGTTAAACATAATTGAATTTTTAAATATGTTACTGTAATTTTCTTAAGTTCGTGTTTTTTTTATATAAAAATTAAAACCAACTTTAAAATTTTATTATCAAGAACATCAAAACAAACATGCTGATTTGTCTGCTGGTCCAGCCTAATAAGTCACAAAAATGTTTGTATTAATTAGTAATGTATCGGTTAGAACATTATCTTAATACTCGTATGTGCCAACAGCTCATCCAGCAGAAACAGCTCTTTGCAAATGCATCACCGCCATGGCGATAATATACACGAGGGTTTTGTTTTGGTATTTTAAAACCTAATTTTTAACTGTATTCATTGTATTTAGTAGACTTTAAAATGTTAAGTCTGGTTTAAAAATAGTTTTTTGCACATTTAAAACAATGTTAAAATAATGTTGTTTATCAGAACATTGTAAATATGTGCTTTTGACCGTGATTTACAATGGCGAACAAACAGAAGCAAAAATTTGGATATCATGTTTTTTAAAACGTGGGATAAAAATGTTTTATTCTTTTAAAAAATGGTATTATTTAAAAGCTAACAGTATAAAAGGTATACATTAAAGTATTTTCTTTAAACTACTGTTTTTAAAACTTCCTTAGATTGTTACCAATACGTTTTGATAAACTTTGCAATATTGCATTTATTTGAAGTTATATATCTACCTAAATTTAGTTTATTCCCTTAAGTTTTAACAATGCTTGCTATTTTTTATATATTAAAAACATTTTTATAATTATTTACAAAAAAAAAAGAACTTAGTCAATATTAATGATCCTGAAGAAGAAAAGAACCATCTATAGATTCTTTACTAATATATCCCACATATCATAAAGGTAGTGGTTTATTTTAGGACAAACCGGTTTAATATAATTTTGCACAATACTTGTAGAGTAAAGAGTAAAAAAACATATTATAACGTTAACCTTTTTCAATGCTGCTTAGGGCATTTTTACTTCTAGTGGTCCTAAACAAATGTTTTTAAAATTTGGTGAAATTTTACTTTTTACTCTTATTGCAGGTTTTCAAAAAGACAATCAAGAGCAGCAGAGTTAACGAATGAACTTCCTATGTATCCGGACCCCTTTGCAGAAAATATTTGGCAACCCTTCTACGCTACTTCAAGAAGCATCGGAGGGTAAGTAACTAAGTTTTATTAACAGGAAAAAGTTTAACGAAACGTTGATTTTCCCTGTAATTAACTACGTTTTCTTTAGCGTTATTGCGTTTTCTTCGGGCTGTTTTGCTTCGGGAGCTATTTCTTTATAATAAACTTCCTGCCAAACTGTTTGCTTTTAATTTTTTCCTCGGTTTATTAAACGTGTGTTTGGAAATTGAAATTAATTGTGTAAAGCAAAAAATATGCCAATATCACAAAAACGGTAATAATTATAATATTTTACTATATGTGAGACTGGTAAAAAAATCGGTTTTAAAAGTTATGTAATTAATATTAAAAAAAGCTCAAAGTACAATACAGCAAAATAGTACAAGTTTTATAGTAAATGTAAAACCTAAAGAAATAAACTAGATATAAGCAATTTTTTTGATATAGTCTATTTTTAATACAAATAACTCTCTTATCTTATCCAATATTAAACAAAGTTGATTTTTTTATATAAAATCTAGAAAAAAAAACAACATATATTCGTTAAAATATTAAGTCGAATTTTGGTAGATAATACAGTCAAATCCGCTGGCGGATGAATTTGAATTTTAAGGACATTCTACCACCTTATATTTAATGTCACCGTTATTTAAGATGGCTATGCCTAACGTCAGTTGTAATATATGCTGTCGGTGGTCGATGGGATAACCTATGAATAGGATTTCCAATCACATTGCTTCCTTATCTGAGAGAAACCTGCAATAATATTATCAAAAACTTTTTGCTAACAGCACAAGCCAAAAAGCTACAAGAAAAAATACATTTATATAAATGTTAGCAAACTTTAAGAACATAACTTTTTTTATATAATTTTAAAAATTAACCATTAGCTAATTTTGTTTTTTCTGGAATATCTTATATATTCTTATTAAATACCACAAATAAACAGGTAAAAACCCGACTGACTTTGTATTACTATCAAATATTTATTTATTTACAAAAAATACCAATTACCGAGACAGAAAACGTCTGACACAGTAAAGGCAATCGTTTAATAATGCGACCTGTAGTAAGTCTAGTCGAGTAGTGTGTTTTCTGCGAAAAATAGTTAGAAGGCATCGAAAAATATAAGCGATAGCTCACTCGATGCGAAATGCAAATCTAAAAAAGGCGTTTTAAGGATTTTTTCTGCAAATAAAAATTGCAGCTAACAAAAAACGAAATAAAAAAAAGCTATTTAGATTTTTGATGATAACTCAAAAACCATAAGAGATAGCGAAAATTGAAAAAAAAGGTGCTTGAAGAGGAGGAAATTTCCGGTGAATAAGTCCAGATTCCCGGAGTTCTATTTCCATTATTTATAATTTTAATTTAATGCTGAAAATGGGTCTTCGCGCGACGTTTTTGGTTGCGCTCTTGGCGTCAAACCGAGTACGTCACATTAAATATATTTTTTAGAGTATTTTATATCAATTAAAAAATTTAAAAAAATTACGGTATTTTTAGAACACTTTAAAAAAATTATTCCCGTTGAAAATTTAACTTAAGGTTAATTTTTTAACAAGTTAGACAAGTGTTAGTTAACAAAATTGTTTCATTTACATAAAAAAAAATGTTTAAATAATTGTCATTGTCATCAATTACCTAACAAGATCACGCCATAAAAGTTAAAAAAAAATTAATGCTTTGTTTATAATAATTATATAACTTTGACAATATTACTCTAATTTTTCAGTTTTTGTCAAAGATTTAAAATTATTATAAACAAAGGATTACATTTTTTACAACTTTTAAGGCGTTATCTTGTTAAGTCTGTATGTAAGAAGGGCTTCACGAAGCGAAAAATTTATACGATAATTATTAAAGTATTTTGTTTAATGTAAAGGTGAGGACGAAAGTTCGAAACAATTTTGTTAACTGACAATTGATTAGCTTGTTAAAAAACAAACTTTAGGTTAAATTTTTAAAGGAAATAATTTCTTTAAAATGTTCTAAATACACCGTAACTTTTAGAAATGTTTAATTATCATTTTATACCCTAAAAAAAGTATAAGTGTGACGTACTCGGTTTGACGCCGAGCGCGCAACCAAAAATGTCGCGCGCGGGCCCATTTTGAGCGTTAAACTAAAATTTTAAATAATGGAGGTAGAACCCCGGGAGTTTGGACTTTTTAATGGTAAATTTTATTATCTTTAAGGATCTTTCTGCAATTTCCGCTATCTCTTTTGGTTTATGAGTTATCATCAAAAATCAAAACGGCTTTCTTTTTTTTCGTTTTTTGCAATTTGCAATTTTTATTGGCAGAAAAAATCCTAAAAACGCCTTTTTCAGATTTGCATTCCACGTCGAATGAGCTATCGCTCATATTTTTCGATGCCTTTTAACTATTTTTCGCAGAAAACACACTTCTCGACTAAACTAGTGAAACTGTTTTGACGTCTGAAAGAACCGATGTTAAGTCGAAGGTGAAAAATGTTTTATCTTTTTTCTTTACCCAGAGAATAAAAAAAAGTCCAATTTATACAAGGGACATTTTAAATAATCTCCTATGTAACTTGGATAGTAATAAATGAATAAACGACGAATGAATTATCAGGGGCGTCGCATAAAGGCCTTTTAGATCGTTTATCGGCGCGGGCTCTGGGCTTTGGAATAATGTTTAGATAAATTTAAGAGGTTTTACAGACCTTTAATTAACAGTCAATAGCAATAAAAGTACCCACTTGATTTTATATCAACAACTTGACAAAATTGTAAAGTTAAATAAACATCCTGGCTCAATCCTTAAGGTAATAATGTTTGCAAATTTATTATTTTTCTTTAAGATCTTTTGAAGTATGTAAAGTTTTATGTGTTAGCCTAGGTGATATTTTTTTGTGTTTCAGCCTTTATTCCTTTTTATTTATTTCATGTAAAATTTCATTTATTATTTTAACAGCAGCTTTAGCTGTAATAGCAACTCTTTGAAACGATGATACTAGCACTAACACAGTCCAAAAGCAGTGTGCGAAGAGAAAAATAGAAGACGAATATCACGCCTAATTTCGCAGTTTAATGAATGACCAAAAAAAAATGTATACCTATATCCTAAGGATACAAACAATTTTAATAAATATTAGTGGTGAATGCATTAGTTTTTTTACTTGGAAAATTAAAAATACGGAACAAACCAAAATTCAATAATAGATAAATTTTATAATTCGATTGGGTTTGATTATTTATTTAGTTTTATAGCTTTCTAAATAAAAACTAAAAAAAAATATTGCACTTACAATTAGATCTTAAGGAAGAGACAATTCATATTATATATTTACCTTTCTTAAAATTTCACAATTTTTCACTGGTAATTTTTACTACTGTTTAGTAATTTTTCTTGTACTTATAATAAAGAACACAATTAAGTAATAAGGGAGTGTAGCGATACCGAGACGTGCATACACTGTCGATACAAGTTGTGTCAAGGTCGATCTCGTTCGTCGCTCGATGAGATTAAAACCGAACCGAGAGCGTATGGAGAACGGACATAAACATAGTGTAAATTAAGCTTTATAATACTATTTTGGTTATTTTATTGACAACAGCTCCAGATATGGTTTTAAAAATAAACACAACTTTAAGAAAAAATAGTGGTTTTGCTGAATTTACGTCTTAAAAAAAGAATATCGTAATGTTATTTTATTGAATGTTTTAGTTAAACACCTCTTTTTTCTAAGAAATATTATACTTTATCGACTACCCTTTACTCGCCGCCGCTGTTTTTATCGTTCTTGGTAATTCGAGTTTATTAGCAACTTTAATTAGTTCCAGCAAATAAATTTGTTACGGATTGAGTGCGAAATACCAGTTTGCCGATTCAACGGCCAAAGTTTACAAACTTGACTTGGCAAGCTTATGGCTGATAATTTATTACTACCTTGGTTTTAAGAAAACTTGTTGAATTTCATTCACTCATAAATCATTTTCTTTTACCTAAATTCGATAAGGAAAACATCTTTAATGATAAAAGTTTATATTTTAAATGTGTTTTTATTAAAATCTGCGAAAATGTATTTATAATGGACATACAAAGTTTAATCATTATTAATATCATACTTTTCATCTATTGTTAAATATATAATTCAAAATAATAATGTAAATGTAAAATAAATTTCATTGTAAAATAATGTATCGTAATTTTCGGAGTAATCCATTAAAAATTTATTAACTTACAATAAACTAGGTATAACTGTAGTATTATTTGACTTAAAAGGCTTCCCAAATTTATTATTTTCAAACATATTTCTGTAAAAACCGCATTATAATATTACAAAGTACATACTGAGCAACATGAAAACATGGAACATGGAACTCACCTTCGTTTCATTTACCGTGCTTCAGCTATCGAATATTTGTCAATCGATTTATTTTGATAGCAGACCACAGATGGCCTAAAAAATGTACAAAATAAATGTTTTTTTTTATATATACAAGAAAATTTGTAACCCAAACTTGCAAATTAAAGAGAATACTTAATATGACACTCGAAGGATGTAACCACTTAAAAAAAAATTGTTAAAATCTTTAAAAAAAATAACCTTTTTGCGTGCTGCTAAATAGCATAGCCATTTATTGTTAGTACAGAAAATGAAGATTAAATGTGCTTAAAACTAAGAAAAAACAAAGTACCTGCATACCTTTAGCTATACTAAGTAAAAAATGAAGTTAACAACCTATTTTTATGCAATATAATTTTATTTTTAAATGTATAGCAAACAACAGCTAATAAATAATTAGGAAATCAGACAAATTGGATGCTTTTTTTATCTTTATGTCAGCCCACGAAGGAATGATTGCTAAGTACCACAGTACCGAGGATGAAGGGTTTTTCGATGCTTAACCCATTTTTTCCCAGTTCCGTCAACGTTGTCCAAGCACTGACACATGCAAGTGTTGCATTTAACAGCACCTTTTAGAGAACGCAGTAGTGCCACCACGGACGTTATTTTAAATAACTACTACCTAAATATGTCTCCCAGGCTGGGCATTGAACCCAGGTCGCCTGCGTGGCGCGCTATGCTACCGAGGAGATATAATAATATCAGAATTAAGTTTATTATTGTGCTAAAGAACCTCCATTTTTTATACCCATTGACCCATCTAAGGGGCCTGCTGTAAGCTAAACAATGTGTGACCTAGGATATACCACACACGTTTGATTAAAGAGAGATCAGGTCATCAGTGTATTGTTGATCCGTCCCACCATACCATTTTATTCATGGTGTGGTAAACATGTTCCTCCATACCGAAATGTGGATTATATTTTTTATCACACCGCCTTCTTACCAATGCGCGACTATTATGCATATCTAAACAAAAGCAAGTAAATTGAAGATTACCTAGTTTCATTTCTGATCCCACTGTCTCGGCACCATTGCAGTCGGTTACGTCGATGCTCAGAAGTCAGTGGCAACACCCAAAAGGCCTAAAACTTTTTATTCGGCGATAGGGTGTACGCATTGTGACTATCCTTCTGTGTTCTTGAACCCAGTGATTCACAATCTCTCAGTGCCAAAAGCCTTCATTGGCGATTTTGACGCTCTGTTGTTTCCCTGCGACCTTCGGTTTCTCTAGCACTTTGTCCTTGGCCTATTTGGATATATGCCTGGTAATATCTTTAATGGTACATAGAGATAGCTTTGTTCTTCTCTAACTGACATACCTGCCTTACGTAGGCCCTTGCTCAGAGTCATTAAGCTGACAAATTTAACCATATATTCGTAATCGAGTCATGGTTTGTGATAAGATAAAGCATTTTGAAACAAACTTTTAAACCATAAAACCACAGATTTGAGCAAATACTCGTAATATTTCCAAAAACCGGCAAGATAAGCCGTAGATAAGGCTGAAAATGTAGCAATTTTTTACTAAACTCAAAATACGCTTTTCAAATAACATTAAAATAAGTCTATAAAAACTAGGTAATTACTTTTTCTTGTCACTTACCATATTACAAAAAATGCTCAAAATATTGTTCTCCAAGTTTTTTACAGAAAACACAATTTTTATTGTAATTTTTTCATTTCACTTAATATTCTAGGTTGATACAGCAAGAACTAGGCTTGTATAAAGTATTCGTACTTAATACAATCTATATAAATTACTCATTACAATCCATATAAATTGAAAGCTTTTCAAATGCCTGCTTTGTGCACATTATACCATAATAAAATTTCTTAATATGTTTTGCAACATGAAATAAATCATTCAATAGTTTAAATTATAATTTTATATTTAATATCTAAATATCTACTTAATAAGACCAAAACGTATCTTTCCAACCTTAAAGCCGCTTATTTAGATAACATAAATATCTAAATACTTGTCAGGTTAACTGCTTGTCAGATTTTCTAAAGTACAGCTACTTTTACTCATTTTTCAAGCAAAATAAATGTTTTGATGTATAAAAATGGACGTTTAAGGGATCCAATTTATAAGTTTATTTTAACATTATTCCACTAAAAAGCATTTTGAAACAATATACTAAATTTTTATTATTTCTGACCAACCCATCATTTTTTAGGGTTACTGCTTTATTTTACTAAAACAAAAAAAAATACACTCCCTATTTACCTTTGCTTATCTTAAAAAATCCAAAAATCAAATACTGTTATAACCATGTCAGTTATTTTTTAGTAAACGAATATACTCGACTCTTATTATTTAAATCAGTTTGTCAATAGCCTTGTTGGGGTGGACCAAATTTTTTGTTCGAGGTCTAAATGAAGTCATGCGTATTTTTTTTGTGGTGTAAACACACGAGCATTTTAGCTAACCAAATTTGACCCGTCTTAACTAGGGTAGATCAAGTATAATTTTCTTTGGTGTAAACACGTCAGACATATTTGGTGGACTAAAGTGACAGCTTTGATCTTTGACAGTTCGAGTTCTGCAAGAAATACGGCTAGTTACAATCTATAAAATATTTCTATTTATACGTCTTTTAAAGTTTTTCAGGTATGTTTCTTCAACTTTTCTATAATTAATTTAATCATATATATTAAAAAAAAACAAGCTTATGTACTTATGTACTATGTACTTATGTACTAGAGTTAAACCTGAATTAAATTGATCCACAAATTAAGTTGGTGTTAACAGTTGTGTACTAAGAAAAATAAGTCCTTGATTTAGTCCACGGATCTAATTGATCCTCGCGCGTAATCTAGCCTAATATCTAAAACTATTATTTTTTGACACAAAATTATTTTAAAACCCATCGCAGTATTTAATCTATCATAATTAATTGCCTGGCACTTCCGCAAGGAATTAGATGCGGTCACGTACTACCAATTTTGCAGAAGCCGATCCCTTTTAAGTCGCCTGGTTCTTAAAATTGAACTGGATTTTCCTTTATTCTGCATTTTCTAAAAATTACAATGGACTCCATATATATATATATATATATATATATATATATATATATATATATATATATATATATATATATATATATATATATATATATATATATATATATATATATATAAGAAAGCCAAAAACACATGGGTCAAAGGTTAGTTGTTTTCGAAATATGGCTTTTTAAAACTAAAAATTTGGCCTGGTTCTTAAAATTGAACTGGATTTTCCTTTATTCTGCATTTTCTAAAATTATATATATATATATATATATATATATATATATATATATATATATATATATATATATATATATATATATATATATATATATATATATATATATATATATACGCCAAGAAAGCCAAAAACACATGGGTCAAAGGTTAGTTGTTTTCGAAATATGGCTTTTTAAAACTTAAAAATTTGGCAACACCGCGCCATGTATGGTTTTTACATATTTACACTTTTTTAAATAGATCTTTATTTACATAACAATTACTTCTTGCAATTTATTTTTATATTTAATTTGGAAATAAATGTAAGTAAAAAACAATAAATTATTGTTTGGCCCATTTTCTGATTTGTTTTTGGACGGTATGCAGCTCCGCAGCTCTTATGTACCAGCCTCCCCTGCGTAAAAATTACGTTTTTTTACTTTCTACTTTATTTGGGTTTTTTTATTTTTATTTAAAAAAAAAATATATTTTTATCTGCAGACCAATACATTTAAAACTTAGTTTATAACTTTAGTATCGTTTAGACAAAAATCTGTCAGGTTTTGACATATATGTCATAAGAACTTTTAGACTTGTTTTGAGCTCACTATTGCTTAATGAAATCGTGAGCATCATAATTTTTACACCCTGTATATATATATATATATATATATATATATATATATATATATATATATATATATATATATATATATATATATATATATATATATATATATATATATATATATATATATATATATATATATATATATATATATATATATATATATATATATATATATATATATATATATATATATATATATATATATATATATATATATATATATATATATATATATATATATATATATATATATATATATATATATATATATATATATATATATATATATATATATATATATATATATATATATATATATATATATATATATATATATATATATATATATATATATATATATATATATATATATATATATATATATATATATTATATATATATATATATATATATATATATATATATATATATATATATATATATATATATATATATATATATATATATATATATATATATATATATATATATATATATATATATATATATATATATATATATATATATATATATATATATATATATATATATATATATATATATATATATATATATATATATATATATATATATATATATATATATATATATATATATATATATATATATATATATATATATATATATATATATATATATATATATATATATATATATATATATATATATATATATATATATATATATATATATATATATATATATATATATATATATATATATATATATATATATATATATATATATATATATATATATATATATATATATATATATATATATATATATATATATATATATATATATATATATATATATATATATCCAGTCCTTTTTTTATTTTTATCAAACTAAACGTTCTGCTTTCTTTGTCACCGAGTATAAAGTCTTATTGGGAAAACACACTAAAAATACATCTATCAGTAATATATTCCAACAGAAATAAATACTGGCACCCTAAATTTTGTCATAATTCTTCATTTTATAACTTTTTGGTGTTTACTTTAATTTTAATGTATTTACTACGAATTTACTCGGATTACAAAGCACTTTACAAAATTGAAATATTTTTTGTTTTGTTAGTATTCTACTCGGGAAAATCAACACGTTGTTTATTTTGTGGTAGTCGAAAGGTTTTTAATCCAACTGGTGTTTATTTGAAGGTAGTAATTACTAACTTCACAATAACGGTTTGGAAAAATGGGTCTAAGGAAATGCATCCCTTAATAGTCCATTTAAAAACCCCAGAAATTCCTACTGTGTTTATTTCTTTTTATTTATAAGATCCAGTGAACCCTCTTTTCACTTTACTTAAGACACCCACGGTTCGATAGTTATTTGGCCACAAGCCTTCGTAGACTGTTTCACGAAAAAAAAAAATAACAAACATTCAAAACCTTTTGAGAGTTAAGTAAATCTATGTGATACGCCAATAAAAAAAATAAACTGAAAATAAATAAAAACGTGTCTTCTTCATCTTTATTTTTATAAGGTTAAGGTAAAGGAAGCCTGGTAATTTACTATTTATATATCTTAAAGAAAAATATTTCGTTTTATATTGTTGGATTTGTTATTATTTTTTTTTTTTTTTCATTTAAATAACAAAACAAAATATACTTAACAAATATGCTACTACTGCGATTTATTTGTATTTTAAAATGTCGAGTGTATTTTAAGCTTCTTAAAAAGCACCACTTAAAAAAGTGGTTTAAAAGTAAACCAATAAAGAACGTTAAAAAGATTAAAGTTTTGGTTCTATACGATTATCTTTGGAAGTATTTGACGTCCTATGGAGTTAAGATGTCTAATGCCGGGTACAAAGCACAACAGATGCCAGCAAACAGATTGAAAATATATTGTTTTATTATGCTTTTTTAAGAAGTCGATATTTTTCTGACCACTCCAAAATCATACGCCTAATACTAACCAGTATGTACTTACACAGAACATACAGTATATGGCATTACTATAAAAGTTTTTACAATTTTGTGTTGTATGATATCCTATATATATATATATATATATATATATATATATATATATATATATATATATATATATATATATATATATATATATATATATATATATATATATATATATATATATATATATATATATATATATATATATATATATATATATATATATATATATATATATATATATATATATATATATATATTTATTTAATTCAGCAATGCCTAATACATTTTAATAACATATTAATGTTTTAAATATGTACATTTTAAAAATAATTTAAATTGTGTTTTCAAAGCAATGTTAATAGCATCTAAATGGAAGTGCAGCAGGATGAAAGTAGGCTATCATGCTTTTAAATTTTTTAATTTTTTGAGTTCGTCTACAGGGTGAAGTCGATTTATATTTGTTATAAATAAAAGACCTTATATTCACTAAAAAGTTTTAATTTCTTAAGGGACCCGATGCGTTTCGGTTAAACAACCATTATCGAGGGTCAGTTTTGGAAAAATGTAAATGTATAACACTTATAAATAAATGGAAAAATAAAACTAAACTTACATCACTTTTGCACATGGTAAACTGCGTCAAAACACAAAAAACATACATTTTACAAAGGTTCACAACACTAATTAAAAACTAACAACCAAAACAGTAAAATATAAACATTCAGTTCCCAGTCATTTTTACATTTCCGTAAAATGGACAAATAAAATATCTCATAAAAATACAGTTGTTTGGTTTGATACATTGATACATTTTATTTTATTTAACATTTTAAATTCTTTAATAGGAATTCCATACTATAAAAAAATTACTTAAGCAACCTAACTACATGTGCTGCATCTAGATATTGTCTACCAATGTGTTCATTTAGGCTTGTAACGTCTCTAGATATTGCTAACTTTGCTAGTTCTATGTTTTCTAGAGCATCTAATTTTGTGCTATTTGAAATATTATGCAGCATTTTAAAGTTGTCTTTAATATTAAAATTATTATTTGATTCTTTTAAGTGGACTCCAAAGGCTGATCTGTTATCGTTAGGAGATTTTTGTGAGTTTAGATGTTCTTGTATTCTTGTTTTAAATAGTTCTCCCTGTTTTTCCCACATATTGTGAGTTACAGTCACCACAGCTCAGTCTATAGATTCCACTTTTTTGAATTGTATCAACTTGATCTTTGGTGTCTGATAACATAACGGTTACTCCAAAATGCTAATAGACAAACTAATTAATAAAAAGTTTACCAAAGTTAGAAGGGAGATGATCAATGAGTCAATTCCACCTTGGCAACCTCCTAGGTACATTAAGTTAACTTATTTAAATAGTATTTCACTTAAAATCGGTAATGTTTTAAAAGATATTTTGGAAAATGTACGCATAGTTTATAGTTCTGCAATAAATTTAAAATATATGTTATCACACACCAAAGATCAAGTTGAAACAATTCAAAAAAGTGGAGTCTACAGACTGAGCTGTGGTGACTGTAACTCACAATATGTGGAAAAAACAGGGAGAACTTTTAAAACAAGAATACAAGAACATCTAAACTCACAAAAATCTCCTAACGATAGCAGATCAGCCTTTGGAGTCCACTTAAAAAAATCAAATTATAGTTTTAATATTAAAAACAACTTTAAAATGCTGCATAATATTTCAAATAGCAAAAAAGTAGATGCTCTAGAAAACATAGAAATAGCAAAGTAAGCAATATCTAGAGATGTTACAAGCATAAATGAACCCATTGGTAGACAATATCTAGATGCAGCACATGTAGTTAGGTTGTTTAAGTAATTTTTTTATAGTATGGAATGCCTTTTAAAAAATTTAAAATGTTAAATACAAAAAAATGTATCAATGTATCAAACCAAACAACTGTATTTTTATGAGATATTTTATTTGTCCATTTTACGGAAATGTAGAAATGACTGGGAACTGAATGTTTATATTTTACTGTTTTGGTTGTTAGTTTTTAATTAGTGTTGTGAACCTTTGTAAAATGAATGTTTTTTGTGTTTTGACGCAGTTTACCATGGCAAGTGATTTAAGTTTAGTTTTATTTTCCCATTTATTTATAAGTGTTATACATTTACATTTTTTCAGATTTAAAACTGACCCTCGATAATGGTTGTTTAACCGAAACGCGTCGGGTCCCTTAAGAAATTAAACCTTTTTAGTCAAGATAAGGTCTTTTATTTATAACAAATATCATGCTTTTGTTAACACATTTCAAGGTTGGCCTGCTACTTTAACAATAGTTAAATTATGGCACTGCTATCACGAAACGTTGGGAATAAAATACGATGATGTTTTTTTTTCTTACCCTCATTTGACTTCCCTTTTCCCATTAGTTGCGGTGAAGAGTAAAATAAACTAAACTATTACTTTCATTCTTTATTTACAGATATTTTAATTTTTTTATAATTTTTTTAAATTAACAACTAAAGCTAAAGAGGTCGATAAAAACATAGTTTTTTAGTTCTGTTTCATTTTTTCCTAAAATTACATAATACCCCCAAGATAGATCAAGAAACAATGATGGTAGTTCCTTTCAGTCTGGTGACTCCCTCTAGGCTTAATTTCCGTCAAAGTTAAACAAATATAAATTAGAGCCTTTATAACATAAAATGCCATATTTTGCAAATTGTAACCTGAATATTTTCACACGTTTTACCTGGACTCAACGCAAATGTGCTCTAGTAACATCGTTTATTAAATAAACTGCGGAAACCGGAAAGAAAAAAAAATAAACAAAATAACAATTTGCTGAATAAGCAGCAATAAAAAGTGTTTATAAAACCCATAATTAATTCGTATAAATTCCACCTTGACAACAAAAAATGCAATACATCCGGTAAAAAAAAGTATTTAAATAAAAGAGAGCCAAACTGTCTAATTAAAAATTAGATTAACTAAAGTAAAAATAGTAAGTTAAAATAGCTGTACAAGTAAATATACTAAGTGACATAAAAAATGCAACACCCAGAATTATTTATTGAATTTTGATAAAAACTTCTAAACATATTTGCTATCATGGAAGTATACGCTGATAAAATTTTGAAGGCATCCCGAGCCGTACTTTTTTTGTAAAGGCTTTTTTTGTCATATCAGGATCCCAACAATATGAACATGTTTACTTAATATTCAGTGATTCTTCTGTGTTGGATTTGTTTAGTTTTATTTGTTTCATGTTGTTACATTGTATTATTTATGCCTAGAGCTCGCAGACGCACTTATTTCACTCAACTTTCCGAAATTGAGAGGATAATCGGGTTACGTGAAGTCGGATTTTCTCTTAGAGAAATCGCTTATTGGGTGAATCAAAACGAAGCTACTGTAATGAGATGTTGTCGAGCGTGGTTCCAAGAAGGCAGAAATCAACGAGTTAGAGGCAGACTCCAGAGTGACAGAATCGTTATTTAAGGCAACTAGCACTTAGAGATAGATTTTTCACAAGAAGGGCAGTTGCGAACCAGTAATTTGATGCTGTCGGAAGGGTAATAACAATCAGACAGTTTATCGTCAATTAAAATCTTTTGGACTGTTTTTATATTGTCCCCATCTTGTACTACCTCTGACCTCACAGCATCGTCGGCAACGATTGGTAAGGAGTAGGGAGATACTTAAATGGAATATGGAATGAAACTCAGTCGTGTTCAGCAATGAGTCCAAATTCTGTTTGGGCACACATGATGACCGTGCAAGAGTAAGAAGGAGATGTGGTGAAAGACGGAACGTTTAATTTTTTTATCGAACGGCATATTCATCGCACTATGGGTGTTATGATATGGGGTGTCATTGCTTACGGCAACAGGTCATGATTAGGGTTAATTCGAGGTAGCATGACTGCCTAGCGCTATATCCACAAAGTTTTACAACCATATCTGCTTCCCTTTTTGGAAACATTGCAAGATTCACTTTTTCAGCAAGACAATGCACGATCTTATGTCGCATGTGTTAGTTTAGACTTTCTAGAAGCGTCCGGTGTAAATCTGCTTCATTGGCCTCCTCTATTTCCTCCAGACCTTTTCCCCTTCAAACATGTATGGGATATGATGGGAAGAAGGTTGCAAAATTCACCTATGAAACCAAATTTAGATGGCCTGGAATACAATACACCAAGAAGACATCAATCACCTTATCCAATCAATGCCATCAATGAGAATGTGTAGCGGAGAGGGGAGCTTCGACACATTATTAACATTAAGGTGGAATATCTTAGCTATTTTGCAAAATTTCCAGTTCAAATTTTAATCACTTTCTACTTATAAGTAAACCTAAAAATTGTGAAAGTATGCTCAAAATTACAGCACTCCTACTGTTGCATTTTCTATGTCACTTAGTATATATAACAAGTTTAATTAAAGTAAAACCTAAGTAAATTGTCTGGCTTATTTTTATTTGGGCTTTAATGAAAATGTCGAAGAGATAACAACCTGTGCTAGAAAGTGTTTTTTCTTTTGATATGGGCAGCGAGTTCAAAGAGGTTAGTAAACAATATACAAACAGTCTTTAACCTGCCGGCTAACTTCAGTTGCAGTCCGTTTACTTAGTGAGTAATACTTGAGAGATTGCTTAAAAAAACATTTAAAGAAACACACTTTTAAGTCGTTATTTAAAATAAGTTCTAAAGTGAGCACTTTACACGCATTAAGTTCTTAGTAGGGAGCAACTTATCTTCAAAAACATTATGGAAGTCCAATATTGGTTTATTATTTTTTAAAACCTTTATTAATTTAAAAAGGTAAAGTTAACCTAAGCAGTTTTTGGATTGTGTATTGTGTATAATATACGAACCACAGCACAAGCCAAGTTAAAAGTGTTAGACAATGTTATGGTTTCAGTATCACTAAAAGCTTGGACTTTCATTGTCTTTATTTATTAATTGATACACAACGTTTCGGTTAGTGATGTATCTCCAACCGTTTTGAAGTGATAACTAGTTGAAATAGTTATCACTTGAAAACGGTTGGAGATACATCACTAACCAAAACGCTGTTTTTTTTTTATCTTGGGACAGTCCACGAAGGCTGATGCCTAAGTACTAATGTACCGTGGGTGTCTTCAGTGTGGTGAGAGGGAGTTTGTTCACACGGGACTTAAATTTTTGGAGATTGCGAGGAGAAGGAAAAACTTCTGCGGGCAGCAGGTTCCATAGTCTTGACACTCTAGGGATGAAGGAACGAAGAAAGCGGGAAGTTCGAGGCCTCTCTGTTATTAATTAACAAATAAAGACAATGGAAGTCAAAGATTTTTGTGCTATTAAAAGCCAAGTTGTTTTTATTAAAAAATACTAATTTTATTATAAAAATATGTTAAAAAAATAAGGTTCTTTATTTTAAAAGCTTTTTATTTATTTTTGAATTAATAAATGTTTTTCTTCTGAAAATCATAAACTTCTCACAAAAGTATGCCAAACATCTTAAACTTAAGAAAAAGAAACACTGTTTAAAAGAAATGTTTTTTTGTTCTCAGATTTGTTTAAATTTAACAAAGTTAATTCTCTTTAAATATTACTATACAATCAATTCTTCCGCCTTCTCAGTTATTAATCTGATTTATAAAAAGTTACCTAAGAGGCTTACTTTTTCAAAGAAGATAAAAAATTATTTAATTAGGTACAGAAAAGCAAAGCAAACTTTTTTTTAAATTCAAACTTTGGTTCTGTTACCAAATTTTGTTTTATTAACAAATGTATTTTCACAAAGGAGTTTTGCATTTTAAATCTGGATAAATATTCCAACCCCCAAAAACTTCGCTATTTTAAATCTTCTTTTTTTTTAATTTATAAAAAAAAAGACGAATACATTTGGTATATTTCAAAAATTAAAGATATGACCAAACGTAAAAAGTTAAGCCTAAAATTTAATTATATAAAAAAAATCTTTTAATCCCGACTGTTTTCTTGCCTCCGAAAAGCTAAACCTATTCTTTAAATGATAAAGGTATTTCCTTTTCTACAGGCTATTTTGTTGCTTATGTTAAAAAAAGCATTTAACATTATCACCCTAAGGCCCGAAAATCTCTACAGAAAAAGGAACAAAAACAAAACAAACTTTTAACCCTTTACTCTACACTATTGTAGAACTTAAATGAACTGTAAATAGTCCCAAGAAAAAAAGTCGTAAAATACGAATTTGAGGTTAAAACTTGAATTTTTGATATAAGGTACTTTGAAGAATCTAAAAACGAACTATATTTTTTTTATTTATTCTCTGGAAAGGGTGAAATTAAAAAAAAGTGTTTTTTTTTTTAAATTTTGAGGAAACGGTAAGACCTAGAAAAAAAAAATTTAAATAAAAGTTGTAACCCGTGACATTCTACATAAAAATACTTTTATAACTTTTATTCCTAAAATTAAAATTACCTGAGATAGGGTAGTTAGAAGCTAGGATGATAACAGCAACTTTAAATAATCATAAATTATTGGAAAATTAAAAAACTCATAGTTTTTTTTTATTGTTTATATAATTAACAACTTTAATTCTAGAGATTTTTTTCATTGAAATTAAAGTTGTTAATTATATAAATAATTAAAAAAACTATGAGGTTTTTTAATTTATGACTTTTTAAAGTTGCTGTTATCATCCCCTAACTTCTAGCTAACCTATCTCAGTTAATTTTAATTTTAGGAAAAAAAGTTATAGAATCATTTGAAGAATTTCACGTTCTACAACTTTTATAAAAAACTTTTTTTTTCTAGGACTTACCGTTTCCTCAAAATTAAAAAAAAACACTTTTTTATTTTTTTTTTCACCCCTTTCCGAGGGTAAATTAAAAAAAAATACAGTTTGTTTTTAGATTCTTCAAAGTAACTTATACCAAAAATTCAAGTTTTAACCTTAAATTCGTATTTTACGACCTATTTTCTTGGACTAAAAGGGGGATGCATAAGAGTGGCCCTACATGTTGCTTTATTGAAAAATGCTAGAGGAGGAATTATATTGGGTAATTCCTCGGAGCAGAAGCCGTAAAAATTCCTTAAAAAGAGCGATAAATTCCAAACAGCTCATCGATGAGCCAGAGACAATACCGCCGGTAGGGAGGGTCAGGGGATGTCCGTCGACCCCCCCTGGGTATTTAAAAATTAGTTAAAATAAAACAATTTATGTCTAAACCCTTAAAATTTACAATATCGCCTAAAAATTTAAATGAGAATGATTATTATTTAGAAATTAAAGTTGTGGTATATTTATTTGTGTTTTTAATTAAATTAATTCTAGACTAGTAAATTGATTTAAACTTTTTGAGCCCCTCTATATTTTTTATTGGCAGCAGCCCTGGCCAGAGAGGGAAACTTTTCTGTAAGAGTGGAACCATTAATAAGGCGCACAGCTCTTCTTTGGATGAAATCAAGTAAGAAAGAGCTGGTTGTGGTAGCCGCCTTACCGGACACATGGAAACAATATTCCAAAGCACGGTGATGTGGGTGGGATACATACAGAATATAAAAGAGAAAAATTACTTTCTGGTTCAAAAGAGAAATTCGCGCATTTTGAAGCTGCTGTAGTTATGAATATAATGTTTTTACTCCATTTACGTTTATTTTTGAAAGTAACGCCCACAGGGTTAAATAATACTTGGTTTTGCAAAGAGTTTTCTATATTATCTTTAGTATTTAAGATCTGATTTCTAAGAAGAATTTTACCTAATGTCATAATTTTTCTGATATTTTGCCCAGTAATTTATGTTTTTAAATGCTTTTCTGGATCAAAATTATAACAATTTTGGTAAGTTTCATAATCAACTGAGATTTTTTTTTATTTCTATTTATTTGAATAGAGCTTGAGACTTTGGACTTGATCACATTAAAAAAATATTATTAATGCATAATATATTAATAAAAATTAATGTTTCTTTTTGTAAAATAAAAGAGAAGTTATTATTTTTTTAAATACTATAGTTATTGAAGAGATTAAAGTAAACATTATCTCAGATCAAAACAGGATAAAACGATCTTAATAATTTGTTGGCAACTTGTAAAGTAAATTTAAAGTTACAAAGTCCCAAGTTAAATTAAATTCTTGTTTATATTACTATGTTTATTTTAATGTGGGCTTAACTTCTATTTAAATTTTTTACTAAGAGATCTGTTTTATAGTATACTATTATAGCTGTTTATGCACCAAATTTTTAACTGTGTATAGAACTCGTTAAAATAAGCAACTGTTTTAAATATCATTCTTTTAAAAACCCAAAATTAACAAAGCTACATAAAT